>VYZR01084838.1:114446-139724 GCA_013400675.1 Oxylabes madagascariensis
AGGGAAAAAGAAAAAAAACCACAGTTGTTTATTTTGAAGAAAAGAAGCAAGGCACATACCACAAGAGAACATTCTAAGAGAAAATGAAAAATAAAGACATGGAGGCATTTCCCAAAGGCATGGGGAAATATAAATAGTCTTGGGTTCCTTGTCATAAGAAAGAAATACTTGGTGTTACTTTTATTTTTAGAAAGAGGGAGAAGTTATGAGACAGCCTGATATGAGCTGGCTGTCTGAAAATATCTGTCATTTTTAATGTATACCCCAGATATATCTGACCAGTCTGCTACTCGTGTGAAAAACATGGAAACAGAAAATGTCACTGTGGAAGGGTTCATCTATCCTGACTGAGGTGTCCAAAAGTTAAATACCTTGGTGGAAACTGTTCACCACAGACTCTTTCATTTGGTGGAGGGCAAAAAAGCATCATGAGTTGATAATCTGTCTCATGCTAAAATAAGTTGCCTGAGGTAGCCTAGGAAGATGTAAAATGGGTGACTGGCTGAGGCATTCGTGTCTGAAATGTTCTGAGATAAATCTTGTTTACAAGAAACTCCTATTACTACATTGCTTTCAAAATGGAAGGCTGAGCAGACCAGGATGTTTGCTATGTATGAGTTAATTTTTGGGGTAAGTGCTTTGCAATGTAGAGATCAAACACAATCTTAACATCTTCTTAAAATACATTAGGGTTTATAAAGCACACTCTGTTTTGGAGTAATAATTTCAAAACTTCTGAAAAAGAAACATGTCAGCAGTAGATGCAAAGTCATGTTTTCCAGCTGATCCACTGTGACAGGTCTTTAGTTGAACAAGAGTTCATGTACACTGAATTCATGCAGAATGGTAAACTTTCTGTATTCATCATTGTATAATAAATCTGGAACTGGAAAATGAATTTAAGTCAGAGACTATAAAAAAGCTTTGTGAATTGTAGCTTCAAAACAGAAAATCTCAAGCCAAACAGTGTTCTTGTAATTCCTAGAATCTAGTCATGATTCTCTGTAATTTGGTCAATTCCATGAACTGTATGAAGTAAAGCAGTAACCTGGGTGTGAGAAAAGAGTTCACAAAAATGGAATTGCTACTTTAATTTAAAAGACTTACGATTTTACTTTTTAAGTCCTGAGACAATGACTGATCACAGCCACCTTTGCTGGGTCTGAGGAACTCCCTAATTGATTTATCTGCATTGAGTCAGTGAGAAGCTGAAACCATTGGCAGTAACATCTCTCTTGGTTGTCATTCCCCTGGATGACACTGCAGAACTGTATCACCCTTATGGGCTACCATGTCTGAATTTTGGGATGTTCTATGTTGCACAAGGGGCTTAATGACTACTATGATCATTCAGAAGTCCTGAAGGTAAAGATCAAAAAGAGCCATGCTCTGGTAGGAAAGAAAGTCTTGACATTTAGGAGCTGAAAATGACACCTCTAAAGAGCTGGAAAATTTTGAGGACTGAATTTAGAAAGCAGTTTGCAGAAATTTAGGTTCACTCCTTGTGTTACTAGTTTCAGTGAGGTCTGAACTACCATTGGCACAGTGTGAGTGATTTTAATTTAAAGGGTAGACAGCTTTCTGCCACTTCAAACAGGTACCAAGCAAGAAGATCATGGTAAGGATACCTGTATCTGTGATTATCTCCAAAAAATGCCCTTTTCTGTCATTAAATCTTCTGTGAGGTACTACTCAGGGCTCTGAGTGCCAGGCCATTCTGCTTATGCTGGAAATAGTCTTCTTATTAGATCTTTCACTGCAGCAGCAGCAGGTGTTTTCTAGCATGTGTATCCATACCTGTGGATCTTATCCATTCAGAGCATGAGAAAGTGCTTTCCCATGCTTGACCTGTAGACCTTTGTACATGGGACAATGCACACTTGTATAGTCTTGTTTTTCAGAGCTTTTTCTTATATATACTATGGTAGAAGTGTCATGAGATTACATCTCATGTTGCTGTGAACTATGTTATAACAGTGTTAGAGGGCAAATACAAGTCATATATATGTGCATTTGAGATATAATTCTTCAAAGAGTAATAAACATGAAGGTGGCCAGACCTATTTGCAAGTAACGAGGGAGTGCAGACTCTGTAGAAAGTGTTTGCAGGGATGTTCCTTCTCCAGTACTGCTTCTCCTTTTTCAGCATGCAAGTGATGGAGCAATTAGCAGTGATGCAGACTTAGATAACCTCTGCCTTCCATCACAGTTTATTACTTCATTTGTAGATTATACAGGAGAGGTTCACAGTGTGTTTTCCATGTAGTTTAGCATTTTATGTTCTCTGTCAGACACAGTGAAGAAAAACAGTGGCAGAAGCTGATGCCCATGCATGTAGCTGTGGCAGAGTTGTGATATCTTTTGAGAAAAAGGGTGTGAACATGTAATTAAGGACTACAGGAGACATTTTACACTTTGGCTAAGGTTAAGAAAGAAATGTAGCTCCTCAGTTCTGCAACTCTGCACTGGAGGAGCTTGTTCTGAAGGAGAGACTTGAGGGTTTTTTCCTAGGAGGACTCCTACGTGTACTAGAAATAGCCGGGTGCAACATGCCCTAGTTATGGCCCTTGTACGAGGGGGGGCACATTGAGGACAATGTGGTGGAACAAGCCAGCTCCACAGCCACTGGCAGCAGGAGGGGCATGGCAGCAAGAGCTCCAGCTGCTCCTCTGGCACCTGCAACCCACAAACAGGACATGCTTGCACAGAAAAAGAAAGTGTTTGCATTGTCTTCGCTGTTTTCCTGAGTTTTGACAGGAGAGAAAAGGCAGGAATAGGAACACAGCAGTGAAGTCCTTACCTTGGGCTTTGTCACTCACCAGGGCAGGAAAGAGAAGGGGTCTCTGCTCTTTCACATTGCCCAGGACCCCTCTGTCCTGCCTGGCACATAGCAGGATGAATGGCTCTTGGGTTAATCACAATGCCAGGAATAGTCCTACCATTTTCCCAAGAAACAGCCAGAGATTAGGCCCTCTGCCTTCTGTCACACATTTTGGGGGAATTGTGAACATCGGTCTTGTAGGACTGTTTGACCAAAGTAATCTTGGCACAAGGTGCAGTTACCTGTCTCCCTGTACTGTGAGGAAAAAAAGCTATAGGAAAATGCAAATTTATCCCCTCAAAAGTTGGTAGATGATGTAGTTGGCTGCAGTGTCTGAAATTCTGGGCTTTTACTGAGTAAAAAACTTACTGAGGAGGTTTCAGGTTATGTCTCATTAAGAGAGACCTTAGGATCCTTTAAATACACTTGTGTGATGATGGCTAACCCAGTATAGCTAAAGCTGCTTTATTAATTACATTGACATGTTGGGTTGTAACATGCTAAAAATACCAGTGCTGGAAATCTTGGTGATTTCTTATTTTCAGCACAACTGTGTTCTTTATACATATTGTCAAATCACTGTGCTGGAGCTGGACCAGGGTTATCACAGACAGGGCTTTATTATTTGAGCAAAGGTATTTTTTTGTTATTTCAAAAGGAAACAGAAGATAGGCGATAAGCTAACAAACTCACAATTGGTGGAAGTTCATTAAAAATATATGGCCTTGTTGTGTTCATGATGTATTTAGATGTTAAGTCCTTTGGAGCAGCAGGTGTTTGTACAGTGTCACTTGAATGGGGCCTCACGTGTCGCCAGATTGCCAGAGCTGATGGCAATCAAAGCTGGCTTTTTGGCTTGCTGGTAAGGTCATTGGGGTCAGGGAGATGGTGCTTGTGTACAGAGAGCAAGATAGTGCAGCTGTGAGGGGCATTGGGGGTGATGGGCAGGGGACTGGGATGGGCACCTGCCATGCAGAGCTGAGTGTGTTTCTTTTTGGTGGTCTGTATGTCAGAGGTAGTATGTTGCTGCAGTTAGTTTCCAAACACTGTTTCCCACCCCCCCACCCCCCCCTTTTTTAATATAAACATTGCATTAAGCAGTGGTCTAGCTTCATAATACACAAGTAGGTCCAAGTGCTGTCATGACTGCCTTGCATACCACCTGCAAATACAGCTTAAAAATACGCCAAGTGCCAAATGAAACAGGACGAGCAGGCAGTACACTCTTAATTCCTTGACTCGTGTTTAAGATTGGAGCACAGGACAGCAATGGCATGATAAAATACCACACCCCTCACTTTCACTGACAGCCATTTCAGGCAGGTGATGGAAATCTGAACCATTTTCCAATATTGTGAGCAGGTGGAGTTGGTTGCTGAGCACATTGTGCAGTTAACCTTCGCAATATTGGAAGCACGAGAGTTTGTACCTGTAAAATGATTGCTTCACCCTCCATTTGAGACACCATGTAGGTAAAGCAGCAAGGTTAGTGACTAGTTAGGTGCACAGAGGTACCACTATGGTAATCCCCCTAGAATCCTTGCCATAAGGAAGCGTGAACCTCTCAAGTTCACTGATCTGCAGTTAATTTTTTAGAGAATAAGCAGCTGCTAAAAGTGCATTGAAAAGACACTTTTGCTTCATGAAAACCCCCAGCCCAGTACACCTTTTTGCTTGTTAGTGGCAAGGAGCCCTGTTTCAACTGTTTCCCCTGATCGTTCCTGACTTTCTGGGAGCACAGTGGGAGCTGGAGGATTGCCTCAGCACCCTGAGCTCCTCCAGGAGGTGCAGGGCCTCCACCTCCACTGATAGGCAGGGCGCCGAGGGTGCACAGCCCGCCTGTGGCCAGGCCTTGGATTCAGCACTGCCCTCCAGTATTTTAACACATAAAGTACCCCTTCTGTGTGTTCTCATGCACATGAGGACTTGTGTGCAGGGGAAGACAGCCAGGTGTGTGACACAAATGCCTCCCAGGCAGCCTGAGGACACAGGGCATTGTCCCACACGGGACGCTGTCCCACACGGGACACTGTCCCACACGGGACGCTGTCCCACACGGGACGCTGTCCCACACGGGACGCTGTCCCACACGGGAAGCTGTCCCACACGGGACACTGTCCCACACGGGAAGCTGTCCCACACGGGACGCTGTCCCACACGGGATGCTGTCCCACACGGGAAGCTGTCCCACACGGGATGCTGTCCTGTGTGAGCTGTCCTCACTTAGGCCAGTGCCGGCCGTCTGGGCGCACTGCTCTCCCCGTGTCACCTAAAAGCACGATCACGCTTTCCCTTTCTCTCAACAGATAATCCTGAAATAGCCGGCAGGAGTGGAACGGAGTGTCACGAAGCCTCCCTGCGGACGGCCAAGCACGGCTACTGTACATACTACCCCGTCTCCTCCTCTCTAGAGTTGCCACAAACTGCATGCTAAGTCAAGAATTTGTTCTTATGGACAAATCGAAAACTCAAAAAAGCTAGTGCTGCTATGTCATATATGAATATTAAATATGGTATGCTTACTATACTCCAACCTAAAATAGTTAACTACCTGATACCAGCTGTGATGTTTCAAGACATAAAGGATAACATTTAGTTTTAAAGATTTTCTAAGCATAGTTTAATTATTGCAAATATTGTCGTTTCTCCATAACTACACCTAACGAAAATGGTCCAGATCAGTTAGTCTCGTGAGATTCCATGTTAATGAATCTTTCGAGCTCAGCAATAATTGAGTTGCATTGGCTAAAAACTTTCCCCGCTTGCAGGTTTAATTTTCACCCAAACTATGATTCGGGGTTTTCTTCTCAGTTAAAAAAAAATCTTGGTTTTGCTCTGTTGGTGAGTTGATTCCAAGACAGAGGAAGTGAAACGCAGCCTGGTGTCCTGCACATCATCCTGCCAATCTGATGTTTTTAGCCAGAAGTCCAAAGTAAAGCACAAAGTCTTTCGATGCACATGGTTGGTGTTTGACTTGTATGGAGAAGTTGCATTTGAATCATAGCAGAATAGCAGAAGAAAATTTTAAAAATTTTGCACAGTATGAACTTCATACCCCTTTCAATCCCCAAAAGAACAAAGTCCTGAGAATATTATTTTACAAGTATATTTATAATGTTTTTAAAATAGACTTTGCAGAAGTGCCTAAATTTTGTCACATCAGACTTGATGAAAGTGAGCCTGATGCCAACAGTCAAATCTCACCGGACGCGAATAATCTTTGAAACTCATAGTCAGGTTACCAAAAAGATCCAAGCTGTTAAGAATTTCTAGAAGTGTAAAATCAAACAAAATGAAACAAAACAAGACCAAACTAACAAAAGAAAAGGCAAAAAAGAAGGCTGTAGATGAAGAGATTATATGATACTCTAATTTAATTAAAATTCAGTTGAGTCACTGAAACTTCATAGGTGACTTTAATCTAGGCTATTAACTGAACACTAAGAATGTAGAATGAGATTCAGTTTAATAAATCATTATTGTATTTGCATTTTTTTAAATTGGATTATAAGATTGTAACCAGATTAGAGTGGAGAAAAAATAGTTCTTTTAATTGTTTTCCTTTAAAAACATATTTTATGTCACAAAAATATGAAGATATCTTTAATACAATTATATACATGTTATATATACATACATACATATATATGGATGAAGCAGATTTTAATGTTGTTTACTTTTTTAAATACTTTGTTGATTTACAAGGTAATTATATATGTATAATTAAAAATTTCATTTGTTTGATTTGAGATTTGTTTCAAGCACTATTGTACCAAATATTTCATATTTCACATTTTATATGTTGCACATGTATCACATAAATGACATAGTTTTTAAATTATTGTTTAAAAAACAAGACAGCTGTTATAAGTGGATATTATGTATAATTGTTTGCAGCATAAGTTTTCTATGTGGACATTACTAGTGATTGCAGTATTTTAACTTAACCTCTTCAGATTGATTGTAAACTATTTTAAACTTTGGCAGCACTGCCTGTTCTGAACGACTGAAGGCACTAACCATATTATTATTTGTCTAGGAAATTATTTTCCAGGCTAAATCTTGTTTGTCCAATGTCTAATTACTATCTATTTATATATAAAGCTGGAGATTTGATCATCCGAAAGAAAAAAAGTAATCACAATTTGGTTGTAAAATTAACATAGTGCTTGTAACGTTGCGTTAGTTTAATTTGTGGAAAAATAACATATCTTAACTTGTTACTTTAGCAGTTAAGGTATCACCATTATATACTATTAAAACACTAATATTTGTAGACTTTCTCAGTCATTATAACTAGGTAGTTGACACTGCAACTTGCCTATATCTGTCAAAGTTGTTTTTATTTTTTTATAATAGTTAATTTAGGCATTTGGGTAGCTTATTGTATAATACTAAATGGTAAATTATCCATGTTTAAATATTTTATGTAGATAACTCTTCAAGACATCGTTTTGTGTGAACTTTTTATGTTTCAAAATTACTATGTTTTTTACAATTAATCCAATCTTACTATTTTTTGCCCATGGATGACGAAGCTTCAGATACATCAGGTCTTTCATCCAGATAAACTGACAGACAAAAAGAGAAAATGTATTTTTAATAGGAGATCCACTTTCCGACTTTATGACTTTGTAATATTCCTGAAAACTGTACAAGTACAAACCTATGCTAACAGTAAGGAGGCAATTACAGAGATGTGCAAATACGTGTACAACAGATTCTGCATTTTATTTATTTATAAAGTAATTTTATAGACTATTTCAAAATTTGGGAAGATCTAAAACTATTTTTCTGTATAAATATTATTTGCCAAAACTTTGTTTATATTTAAAAAAAAAAGTCTAATGAAAATGGTTAAATTTTAAATGCTTTGTTTAATTAAAAAAAAAATACAACAAGAAATATAACCCCCTAAAAGAACCATGAGATGGGCCAACATGGAGACAGTGAATACTGTAGCTGGGACATGGTTTCAAGCAACTTGAGATGTCCCAGTGCTTATTTTCTTCAAAGGATACAGCACCTCACCAAAATACCTTTTTGTTTGCCTCTCTCATCCAGCATAATTGACAACACGTACAATGAATATTTCGGTAACAGTTAAAAGAAACCCCTCCATTCACTCTTTTCCAGCATATATAATTATTAGTGGTCTGTTAAATAGCCATTCTATTTCTGTTGTGACGTTAAATTCATTCACCCAATGTACAACCACTGAAATAAAAAGAAGCATTTTAAAATGAGAGCGGAGTCGGAGCGATCCTTTCTTGTGGCACGCACTGGGAAGAGGGGCCAGGGGTAACAAAAAATCACCTAAAGAAAGTGGAGGAATCTTTTTAAAAGTTGTTTTTGGTTTGTTTTTGCTTTTGTTTTTATTTTTTCCTTAATTGCTTCTTCAGGTAACAAATCCTTAAGTGCAATCCCTAGGTGCAGGACATGCAGATGCTGTGTGAGGAAGCCCATGCCCTTCCCTTCTCCTGCTGAGGATGCCGCACCACACAGCTCCAGCCTCCAGCAGCCATCCGGAGCCCTTCCCACCCACCTGCGCATGCCGGGGTGCAGACAGGCACTGGTTATCTCAGGGCTGTGGCATCCTGCCTGACCATTGCGGGAATTTTTGGTGGCACATCCTTTGCATCTTCTATTCTTTCCTACATCTTGAAGAGTGTTACACCAACAAATAATCCCTGTTATCTGCCAGTTCCTCTGGATAAAGCAGTATCACAGAGGAGTTGTGTGCCCACAGGCAGAGATTGCATGGCAAGCTAGTGACAGAGGAGGGATTAAAACCTCTGGCTGGCAGCTCTGTGGTTTCTTCACACTGCTTTCTCTGATTTTTTTTTTCTTGGTTGTTTTTTTGTTGTTGTTGTTTTTTGTTAATGCTTTTAAAGAAAGGAAATACAATTCCTGCAGAATCAAGAAGAGTTTGTGTCATAAAGTTGTCTACACTTCATCAGCACAGGGCTGGTTTGAAAGGAGCCCAAAGTCAGAAGTGATATGGAAAACCACCAGGTCAACCAGTCTTCTTGGATGTATCACAGATGTACTGAGCCAGAAGCCTGCTGAGAATGAGTATGTGGGATGGAGAGGAGAAACAGGATGACTTGCAGGGACAGGGAAGGACTGGAGCATTAGAGCACTGCAAGGGCTTTGTAGAGCAGAAGCAGCAAATGATTAAAATTCAACTCCTAATGACTCAGGAGTGGGAAGCCTGTCTGTTCACCCTTTCTTATGTTAAACCCCACCCTGGACAGTTGTCAGCTGCCAAGAAGGGTCAGGACATGCCACTTTTCTTGTCTAAAAGCTGCTTTGTTTCTTGTCAACTTTGACACTTTCTTGGCTTTGAGAAGTGCTCATGGAAACTCTGAGCTTTCAGGGGCCACAGCAAACGCACAGTGTCTGTGCATGTCCACGTGCAGAGCATACCCCCTTCATATAACATCAGAGTTTCCAAAATGAAGCAAGTTACTTCTAGAGAAGAGCCTTCAGAAACCTTTGGGTTTCCCCCGTGCCATGCACATCCTTGTGGTCAGTCTGTGGCCACTGCTGTGGCCCTCACGTCAGGCCAAGGCCTGCAGCAGTGTGCTGATGCTCATCATCAGCCATCAGCAGACTGCCCGGTGCACACGCACTGTGCTTGGCCATACACCTCCCCTGGCCCCACGTGGAGTCGCCATGGCCATAATACTTATTCTCTATGTTTTGCTTGGTAGTCAGTTCAAAAGTCTGAAGTAATCTGAGCACTGGGGTGTTTTCGCAGTCCACTGGAATTAAAGGCGTGAAACAAAAGGGGATGTGACATTTGAGGGATCAGAGCCTGCTGGGATAGTTTTGCATGTTTGTATACAGCAAAGGAAGCCAAAACTGGTTGAACCTTGTTCATGCTGCACTTTGGGAGTGACTCTTGAGCAAGTTACTAAAACAGCAATTGGGTTTTCTTTCAGAAAGAGTTGTTTCACTCCAGAAGAGAGCCCAGGAACAACAATTTCTGTACTGTGTGTGACAATTGATAAAAGGACTTGTGAGCAAGTCTGCTCAACAGTGCAGGCATTGAATCGCCTGCTACTTACATTTATTGCATGAATTCATGGCACCAAAAAAATACCTCGCCTGGAATTGCTGAACACCTTCTTGGCATCTGATTGTGCAGTCATCTGAGCATACCATGCTCTTTATGCCTGCAATCAGTTCTCTAGCCAAGCCTTTTGTCCAGTAGCCTGCCTTTTTAATGTCATATAATTGACAGTTCTGGAGGCTTTTTTACATAGGTCAAGATGAATTTTATTGCTGGAGTGGGTGTGTGTGAGAGCAAAATCACCTCAGCTGTTGCATTATTGCTGGTATGTAATGTATTCAAGCATATAGGTATGGAATAGAGAGTTTGATTATCTGTGAATGGATAAATTATGGAAATGCATTCTAAACTGTTATTCTTCTAATTCTGTAATTATAGAAACCATAGAAATTGTAGAAAATAAATTACATGTTTAATTACAGGAAAATACCTTCTGCTGTAACGGGAAAAAATGCAACACTGAGAAATGTGAAAGGAAGGTATTGGTTTAAGCTGCTTATTCAATGCTGGGTTGCAGTTACATTATTTCCATCAAGGCTTCTTGCAATGTGAGGAAGGTACTTGGCTTTATGATTTAGGAAAATCACTACAGGAAAGACGCCCCGCTCTTCTCATCTTCAAAGGGCTGGATTTGGATACTACTTTTAAGGAAAACAAATTCTGGTGTCTTCCTTAGTCTTAATTGTCACAAAATAGTCAGGGTGTGGCCTGTGTGGCTCCTCAGAGGGCCATCAGACCAAAGAGATGCCAGGATGTGGAGGTGGCAAGGGTGATCACACAGTGGTGTGAGGAACAGCCCCCAGGGATGGTCGTGCAGGTGCTGACTGTGCTAAACCTGAGCTGTTTGCATTTGCCATGACTGCCTCTCCTTTTCATGCAGGGCTAGGAGGAGGAAGTGCTTTTACTTCCTTGTTTTATGGTTGTAGCCACTGCACTGAACGCTAGTGGAGCACATCCAGAGATGCTATAGTCAGTAGCTGACAGCACAGCTCAGGACTGTGAGTGGGCAAGTTTTTCACACTTGGAAAACTGCTACAGTGGGATCCAGCTTTCTCTCTGTAGCTGTGGAGTCTCAAATGAGACACTGCAGAGTACCCACTTGGCCTAAAGCTGCTGCTATGGAGCAGCACAGGTCTGGGTGAATATATTAAGTCTGCCAGCCCCATGCAGGTGTCTCAGATACTCTACGACATCTTTGATGAGTTTAGTCCATGAATCCCACCTCTTTTCACAAAGGACAATGGTTTTGATGGCTTTTAAAACACTCATCATGCACAAAAAATCACAAAATCATGAGATTGACTGAAATGGTCTGATAGTTAAAAATCCTGATCTTCTCTGTAGGCATTTGGAAGATGTTCAGCTTACATATTTAAGCTTTTTCTCTCCTACTATGGTACCTAGAAATTTTTTTCATATCATGTAGCTTGTTCCTGTGCTCACAGATGTAAAGCTAAAGAATCATTCATAAAATTATTGAGAAACTCATTAAAATAGACAACAGGAATTCAAGCAGTTCTTATGTCTTAACATGTTGTAGGGAGGAGTGACAAAATATGGTTACCCTTTAGGATGTGATATGATTTCTTAAGGCTCAACTTCCACATGGACTTTATTCAATTATTATGCCAATGAAGGTGTGATGTTGTCAGTACAACATAAGCTGAGTGCAGTTGCAATGGGATGGACTGTCCCTGTATGCAAATAAATTGTTCTGTTTAATATGTGAAATGACTGTACCTTACTCTATCCAAATTAGTTATGTTGCTTTAATTTCTGTCTCTAAGTCTTGATAACAAGCTGTCCTTGGACAGGTGTTGGTAGAGCCTACATGTTCGTTTCTAGGTTTAAGATAAATGATGATGAAAGGCAAGAGTCCCGTTTTGTGTCCTTCCTCAAGCCAGATGGGCTCAAAAAAAAAGCTACATAAGCAAGTACAAGTGAAGGAGAACTCACATGGAAAAAAGTGGTCAGCCTTAAACAGATTTCAGTGGACTTTCTATCTACAGAATGGGATAGAAAGTGTTTTCCTTTCTATTGACCTTAAAGGTGGCTACTTTACACCCATTCCAGAGGAAATAAATGAGGTTGAACTCTTCTAATAGACAGTCAATGCACTCCTCCACGAGTGAACTTCGCAGGAGCAATCACTGGAGGAATTCCCTGGGCTGATGGTACTGCCCATTCCTCAACTGTTATCTTGGAATCCATGGTAAGTGCTTCTGGGCAACAGCAGAAGCACACTGGCAACTCCTGCTGTGACAAGGGACTTCTCATTTTATTTCCTTTTAATTAGATCATGAGAGAGGCTGGAGTTGCAGGTATGTACAGGAACTTTTGTTTGGTGTTTTTCTCACCAACTTATTTGTTAGACTGATTGCTCTGGGGTCCCCAACATAAGGAGGACATGGACCTGTTGGAGTGAGTCCAGGGGAGGGCCACAAAGATGATTAGAGGGCTGGGGCACCTCTCCTGTGAAGGCAGGCTGGAAGAGTTGGGGTCATTCATTGGAGAAGAGAAGGCTCCAGGGAGACCTTAGAGCACTTTCCACTACCTAAGGGAGGCCCATAAGAAAGATGGGGACAGACTTTTTAGCAGGACCTGTCATGACAGGACAAGGGTAATGGTTTTAAACTAAAAGAGGGTAGATTTAGATTAGATATAAGACAGAATTCTGGTTTTTACAATGAGGATGATGAAAAACTCAAACAGGTTGCCCAGAGAAGTTGTGGCTGCCCTGTCCCTAGAAACATTCAAGGCCAGGTTGGACAGGGCTCTGAGCAACCTGGTTGAGTTGAAGATGTCTCTGCCCATGGTAGGGGATTGGACTAGATGACCAACCAGCCCAAACCATTCTATGACTCTATATAGAGAGCCTATAAAGCAAATGAATCCAAATTGAATTCAATTGTCAGCCAGCTCAGCACTTTCTTACTTGCAGCCACTCTATTTGCCAGATGTAGCACAGTACGAATTGCCTGAACAGTGGCAATAATAGTTTCTTACTGAGTATCCTTTTCTGTGTGCAGGCAGAACAGAAAGGTGCTTTTACCACACAAAATTCAGGCCTTTTGCATTCAGCCCCAGGTTTCTTGTATAAGCAAATGGAGAGTGACTGAGGCTTTGCCAAAGGGTAACAACATTGAACTTCTAGGCAGAATTGCTGCTTCTGAAGCCTTTCCAGCCCTGCTGCCTACAGAGATGCCTAGAGTGACCCCTCCTCCATCAACCTGGGGCACACAGCAAGGTGCTGTGCACTCTCAATCCTGCCTCAAGCTACTTGCTCTGGCTTTCACCCGAGCTTCTCTTCTAAGCATGTATGCACCATGGGAACCCCATGCCACCTGCTGGCTTCCGTGCCTTTATTTTTTTCTGAGGGTGGTTGTTTTTTCACAGCATCTTGTTCTCCTTTTCTTCCTTTCACTCTAGAGATGATGTAGGCTTTTACAGCACCATGTGGTCAGGGGGCATGCTGTGGTCCTTGCACTACTGCAGGACTGCAGTGGGTGCAATGAACTGATTTATCTTGCCCCCACAGATTGAGCATGCTGCCTGAAAGACGAGGAGATGATTTAAGTGATCTGTTCTACAGTAATCAAACACCTCTTCCCACCACTACACATCACATAACGTGACTCCTTTACTGTTTAGAGAAACTTCAGGGGGGAAATGTCCTTTTGCTACTTAAGGAGAAGCATTAGCCAAATCTATCTTAATTTGTGTACAGAGGCTTTTATCTTCACCCACTTGATTCTGCTGGCCTTCCTTAGGAGACCCTTGGATCAAAATTAAGGGCCATGCTGTTCTTGACCATACAGAGAAGTTCCTTGCAAGGTTATGGAAGCCTTTGTGAGTCAGTTCCTGTGGAATTGACCAAATGAACTTCATTTTCATAACTAAAGCAGGAAACCACAACAGTCAGAGCATTTAAAGCATCATTTAATTACGGATTTGTTTTGCATGGAAGGTAAAGTGGTGTAAGCCTTCCTAGAGAGGATCTGACTTCCATGCAGGCAATGTCTCATCTGCTCTGTCCAACATTTTATGGTCAGGAAGAAGACTAATGGAGCAGGCCGACTGCAAACAAATCTCCACCTCAGCAGCAGAAGCAATCTATGCTTACTATTATTTAGCCAGAGAAGCCTTCCAGTCCTTCCCAGTGAATGCTGTCCACAGGAAAGGTTTTGATGAGAGCTCCTTGGGTATGATGGAAACCCCATGGAAAGCAGAAGGTGCAAAGCAGTGAGGGGACATCACGTGGTGAGACGCCAGTTGGTGGAAACCAAGTGCAGCATAATTATTCTCTTATTTGCATTTCACCTCCATCTACATCAGCTGTTCACTCTAAAAGGCATTCCACCTCCCATCTTGGTAGAAAGGACTTCCTTTTAGACCTGGCATTTGGGAATTTTACATCCTTTATTATTTGTTTCCTCTCCCTTTGTTTTAATTTTAGCCATAATGCAGATGATCCAACGCGGTATGCGATCAGCATTTGGGCTTTGGTGAATGCAGCAGATAATTACTGCTGAAGAGGAGTATCAGAAGAACTGCTTTCAAATCCAAGTTTCCTGTGCAATATAATTATTCCTATTTAAACAAAGGACTCCAGCACTTCTACTCAGCAGCACCTCTCTATACAAAGTGAGGGTTGTTCCCTCTTGACACAGCTTTTTCTGCTCTTCTCAGAAAATGACTCCATTAAAACCAAGTATTAGTCCATCAAAGTGCCTAAAATCAATGATTATTTTATATTCAATGGAATCCTTACTTTCTAAAAAATATCACAATGAAACTGCTGTTTTCCTTCCCCTTATTGTTACTATTATTACCTCATGAATGCTCCAGAGAGAAACAGCTGCATCTCCTTTAGTTTTCACCTTCTAAGACTTGGCTGGATGTGGCTTCGTGCTCTAGGAGTCTAGACTCAAGCCAATTTGCAATAAAACTAATAAAGAAAATGGCCCTGATAAGATGTGGCATTTGTAGAACTTGCATTTAGTTTGCTCAGCAATGTAAATATGTCCCAAGGTGAGTTTTATCTAGAAATGCATGCTGCAGCATCATGATGTCTGAAGCTCTCATTTACAGGGGTGAATACCCATTAAAACATCCAGAGTTTGTGGTGGGGTCCCTCAGAAGCAAGACCTGCAGCACTTGGGCTTCACTGAGATTAAACACTCACTACTGGAGCTGGATGCACAGCTGAAAGGAATAGACTCAGGCTGGGTTACTTGAGCAGGGTATTAGGAGAAGCTAGTGTGTGGATTTATGGACACTGCCCATGCTCTGCAGGAGCTGTGGGTAGCTGCTCAGCAGTGAAAAGTACCCTGTCTCACGGAAATGGAAGTACCTCATCTTTTTAAACAATGTGTTTCTTCCAGGATCCCAAAGTGTGTGTCTGCCTGTGCCAATCACCACAGGGATAACTAGACTGGCTGTCAACAAGCCACAGCAGGTCTTCTCAGGTGCCTGGTGCTTTGTCCAGCAGATTACTAGATTTACCACAGGAGCATCCTAGTGCCTTCTGGTAGAGCTGAAGGTAATGGGAACGCCCAAAGGAGAGGATTCAGAGGCAAGCCTATGGCAGAATCCAAACAGCCTCACCAGCTGTTCTGTTCCTGCACATGAAAAATGGTATCACTGTAAATAAATAAAACCCAAAGTCCCCTAACCTATGGCATCAGAAGCAGCAGGACCTCTCTGAGAAGTTAGTAAGTATGAGGAAGGAAAGTCAGTGGCCTCTACAGTAAGTCCTGTTGGCTTCTCCTTGTTGGGATTTCTTCTGCCAAATCTTTGCTGTATGCCAGCACTGGCATCCCCTGTAGCCATCCCCTTGTGCCATGTTTCCTTCTGTCAAAACATAGAGGAATTGGACCACGTGCAAAGACAGAAATGTAAAAACATCTTTTTCTACCACACTTGGAAAACATACCCGTGGAGGACCTGAGGGAGCAGGTGAGTTTTACAGGGCCCGTTCAGCCAGCTGGGTTAGAAGGATGTTTCCTCAGCTGTAGCCCCTTAAGGAGCCTGAGGCTTTTTTAAATCCATAAAATTAAGAAGTCTGGGGGTTTGGGAGGCTGATTAGCTCCACAGGGCACCTACAGATCTCAGAGGCAGCTGAGGTGAGATAAAGCTTGCCTGCAACACACCTGCCTTTTTCTGCCCTTGAGTGTCCCTTAGCCATTGATGGTCCCTGTTCAGCCAAGGGGCTGCCAAAGCTCCTTCTCCTTCAGAAGAGAGACCTGGCTGGATTTGTGTGCCCTGGGCCCTCGACCCTGCAGCCATCCCATTAATTTAATGCTGGTGACACAGGCTCACATTCAGCTGTTCTCTCAGCTTCAACCCAGCCCCCCCAAGCAACTGCTCCTCAGCCTTCCCTGGTGTCTCCACATGCATTTACCCACACAGGCACAGGACACGGGGCTTGGCTCGCTGCATCTTTCCCATGTTAGAAAAAGCCCAAGACTCTTTTAGAGCATTTTGTATCTGTTTAGAGGCAAACTTTGTTTTGATGAAATGAAAATAGCTGGAGGTTTATGATGATAGCAGCCTGCTGCTATGCCTGCTAGCACAGCAAACCTGCTGCAGGGAAGAATAGCTCTGCGCTCTGCTACTCCTGCCAGGAGCATCCCTGGCACCTCCCACTCTGCTGCATTTTTGCCACTGGATAAAGCTTGGATTGGCACCTTTTGCCAATCCTCAGGTCCCAGCGTTTTTCCTCACTCCCGTTTCTATCTCAGGGGAAAAAGAAAACAATTTAAAACGCCTGTTCTTCAGGCATTTACACTGATAAGAATTTAGCCTGCTTAGGTCCATCCCCGAGTGCCCATCCACCCACTCCTGCAGAGGGGCACATTGCACAGGTAGAGCCAGTGGGGACCATTTAATTTGTTTTGCCCTGACACAAAGGAAGCATCTGTGTGGGCACAAGGGCAGAGCTGCAGCACTGCAAGAGCATTTCTCCACCTCCTTCTGTGTCACTCCACAGGTAAGTGAGAGGCTTGGAGGAACAAAGTTTTCTTGTCAGGTCAGATGCTCCTCAAAGGGTTTGCCCCTTACTTAGTACTGGAAAACTCTGCCACTACCTCTTTTGTCCACCAAAAAGAAAATGCATTTTTTAGAGCCACAGTATGGAGACAGCTACTCTTCATCAGTTTCCATCTGCAAGATGAAAATGGCAACAGCCTGGTGGGAGCATTGCTGGGGAAAGGTGCTGAGCTGCTGAAGGCTCCCTTATTCCTGCTCTGCTTCACACGATGTTGCTTAAATTAAGGAGTAAAATGTAAGCATGGAGCCAGGACTGTACCAAAGGCATTATTTATTTTGACCCTGGCAGGTTGAAGGCTCTAGTATTTACACAGTGGTCCCACAAATCCCAGAGGTCATCTCCTCGGGTCACATAAACTAATGCCAGCTTCTGGAAGTTTTCGTGTCCATGGAAAACACTGCAAGCAAAGACTTCTTGCTTTTTAATCTCCTTTATGTCTTCTTAACTACACACACGCAGAGGTACTTAGACAACATATGCAAATTGAATTATCCCTTTTTAAAATACTACACCAATTTTTCACCCTCTTAATAATTTTAGAACTTTGCTTTTAAGTGTATTTCATGAAAAGCTAGTCCTTAACTAGACAGGTGGTGGCTGATTTGTATTGTTTAAAGAACATTACAGGGCCACAGCAACTACTAATTTTGCTGTTTATATCTCCCTCCATGTAAAGAAAACCATCATGTTAAAAATACATCTTCTCTAAAATCAGCATGACACATGCCAGCACACTATTTTCACCTCAATGATGATTTTTTTCCAGTGGAGGCATGACCAGACTAACCACCTTGAGAAGACTGTCATGGAGTAGCTCTAGCATTTTCAGCAGTCATCTAATATGCCCAGTATGTTCATCCCAAACCCACAAGGAAATCTTGTTGGAATCTGTCCCAGAAAAGCTATCCTGGTAAGTTCATCTCTGTGCAGTGGGACCAGATCTATATGGAAGTCCCAAAATAATTCTGGAAAAATCTAATATTATGGATTTGTTTGGTGTGTTGTGGGTTGTTCCCAAATTATTTTGCAAGCATCTACCTGCAGTTGTATCAGCTCTCACTGAAGGCCCAAGAGGAAATGCCAAGAGGGGCTGGAGCTAATTCTTTGTATTATTTTCCTCAAGCAAGTGAGCTCTGGTTCTTAAAGCAGGATATGCAGATCTCCTGCTTGCATACACCTCCCACTATAATACACCTCTGAAAGGTTGCTTGAAAACAGTAGTCAGTGTTGCATTCATGTACAGCACTGAAGACCTAAAGAAAAGTATGAGAGCTTTATACACCTCACAAATTCAGCTCCTTTTAGTTTTTCCTTGCATGAATCTTTTCTTCAGCCTCAGAGTGACTTTAGCATAAATTTATGATATTGGGTTGTCTTAAATCATCAGCTACTGGGATCAAAACCATGAGATTCCTGACTTCTTTTAAAAAAATCCCAACAATCTATCACGAAGCAGCAAAAAGAAGCAACAATAACTAAAGGCCAAAAGGCAAACCCAATGGTCAATGTTGGAAGGCAATTATTTTCAGGCCTTTAATGTTTAAATCTGAAGGCCAGCAGTTAGTAACTCCTCTGTTGATAAAGATCATATATAAACCACATGATTCTGAAGCATTTAGTTAAAACTTCCTGTGCCACTAATTAGAGGTTGGGCTCCACAAGCTCCTACAAGCAGAAACTCCAGACATTCATGTAGAAAGAGACAAGTTACTGCACAGGTGAGAGCTGCCTCCCCACCCCCAGATCACCCCTGAATTGGCTCCCATCTGTGCATTCACTGAGGAATGGAGGGAAGGGAGAGAAGGACCCATGTCTGAGCTGGGCACACCTGTCCACCTCCTTGTGTACAGAGACAGGGTCAGCACTTGCTGGCAAACTGGCAGCTGCATCTTTTCCAGAGGCTGTCGCATCCCGCAGGCAGTGACCAGCCCCCCTTAAACCTACCTCTCCATGTCTGCCCTTAATACCTGCCCCTCCTCAGGGGCCCTTCCGAGGCCTTTCCCACTGTGACCGGGATGCTTGGCAGAGCAACCAACTCCACCAGAACGAATTATGTAAATCCAAACATTCAGAACAAATCCATCCCTTCGGATATGCACCAAAATGACCTACTCGGTTTTAGTTCATGTACTAAATCGAACTTATCTAAGTTATGATTGGATTATGTGAAATCAAGATTAAATGCTTCCCCTTTTTCTGTGAAAAGTATATTGGAAATCTTATTTTAATTTACCGTATAACTCTGAGCAATTAAGGCATCTTACAATTTAAGTTCTGAATATTTTGCTAAAAATAACCACATAAAAGAAAATATTAACTGTAATATATATTGATGCCTACAAATCTAATCCTTATGAAATACATGTCCCTGATGCTTATACACTGAATATAAAGAAGGACTTATTTTAAGTCTGACTCGGAACAAAAAAAAAAGTCTGACTTCTGACAGATACTGCAAAACTTTTGTATCTTAACAAAAACAGACTATCATTGTCTTAAGTCAGATGATTGAATTGATTTATTTTGAAACATCATAAGGAGAAAGAATGAGAGTCAAATAGAATAATAAATTACCCATGTTTAGTTTATTTTGCTGTGTTTTTTATATCTTGAAACTGACTTCCCCTGTTTTGAACATACATCTGAACAACAGCTATTTAACTTTATTAGTGATGAGTATTTCTTACAAAACTTAAATATGCAGTTGAAGTTTTAATTAAAATTAATAGCACCATCAAGGTTTCTCATTTGCTTTATGGGAAGAAAGGAAAACTTTGTTGTGAAATGCCATAATACATCAGCTGAAGTCCACCAAAACCACTGAAAACAGTAAAAATCATGTCACAAGCTAATTCATACTATTTCCACTTTGATTTCCTGGCATTTTGGGGAATGGTTTGATCAAATTTTCACTATTAATAAAAAGAGGGGCCAGGAGCAATAATTCTTTTTAAATTTAACCATTATCTTCAATTAAACACAATGACCTTAATACATGACAGAGATGGCCATCTGACTGCATAAAATAGGTAAAAAATCATCATTCCTACCCCTCAACAAGTCATCCCTTTCTTTTAACAGTTAACCTGCAATGTTAGGAAAGATCAATAATGAGAAAGCTGTGGGGATCTGCAGACCTATGAAATTTTGAAATAAACCCATGAGATTGAAGCCACCTTAATGCTCCTTTCTGGTTAGAAAATTAAATTATGACTGAGAGAAGACTTTGGTATGTCTACTACTGTTGTCTCCATCTCTTTCAAACTGTAACAATCGGAAGAACCCAAACCCTGGGGACTGGATCACACAATTGAAAGTGGCAGGTACAGCAATTTAATGAGCATCTATTGGTGGAGCCACAGTAATTGTGTTCACACTGGTTGTCCTCTCTAGTTGTAAGGTAAAACGCATTAATTGAATCTCATTCTGCTGGAATGTAATCTCATTTGTTTTCCCTTGCAACACAAAACAGTCTCTCGGGAATCAATAGGTGGGGGGTTAAACTGTTTTAAGTTGAGGATGGTGTTAATTCTGTTCCTCTTTCATGGCTGAGCCCCTGGCAGCTAGGAATTATAAAACAATTTGTATTTATACTCTGGGTTCACTTTCTACAAATTCAGTGAGCTGAAATGCCCCAGCACAGGTGTCAGAGGGAGAAAGGCAGTGTGTGGTTGGGCAGAGTTGGGGAGCTAACAGAGCCAGCTTCCAGGGTCTGCTTTCACCCCTATGGATCACAGCAAGTACAAGACGCCACTTCAGATTCTGACTCTCTGACTCTAAATATGCTTAAGTGAAGGCTATAAGCAATTAAAACTGAGCAGAAAAAGGTTGCTAAAAAACATTTCCGATCACCTGGTTTAAAATCTCCCCACTCAGCATGCTTGGCTGCTGGGAATTCAAGTGCTAAAGTCTCAGTTTTGCCAAGAATTTCCTAGAGCTTACATCAGCTTTGTGACTTGTCTTCCCAAAACCAGGTGTCAGGTATCAGAACTAAAGCATAGCAATACTGATGACCATCACATTGGCTACACTGGACAGATCAGCTTCATTTACCAGCTTAGGGTGATAAGCCCAGGATGGCACATGGGAATGAATCCCTGTTAGCCCCAGCCAATGCAGTCATGTAACGATGACTGTAATTCATCACTGCAGATTTTGACTCTGCCTTACAGTGAGGTATGTGGAGAGCTGCTATCTCCTCTTGGCACAGAGCACCCCTGACTTCAGCGAGGCTAGACAGACACAAAAGTCATCTCGCTCAGAGCTCACACAAGGCTTCACCACTACAAAACTAAAGGATGCCCACCATACCTTCCAAAATGAGGGCTTAGATTTGCTTAAGAACAAAATAAGAAACCCCAGCGAACTCAAACTGGCCTGCAAGCAGAGAAGTTAATGAAACCTTGCTTCTGTAACATGCCCTTCCAGTGTAGTAAGTTAAATCCCAAATCCTAGTTCCTCCAGCAGGCTGGAGATGGTGCTGGCTGTCACTGATGGGCTCTTGGGCGATGCAAGCTGCCACCCAACTGCTGCCAGACATGCCAGAGGAGGTCCAGCCTCCTTTGCCTTTGCAGATACACTGAAATAGTTCCTGTTCTCACCTAGAAAGCATGAACAAAGGTGTCAAACATTCACAATTTTGCACTTGGTAAAAGAATGGGACAACTTTACTGCCGGTATGAGGGAAATTACCGTGTAATCACCTGAAAATGCTAAGGATAAGGTAAGCCAAGTCCTAGTTGCATCCTTAATTTGATAACAACCTTATGGACAGTACTAATAATATAATCTAGCAAGAAATATTAAAGACTAAGCAAAATCTTAATCCTTAACAGTTCCTACATACTGTAATGACACACAGTTAGGAGAAATCCATGTGATGATGGAACTGCATTGACAGCCTGAATGTAAAGACATGATGGTGAGCAAGGACAGGAAATCACGTTCTTCTACTAATATGCAGTTAAAAGAACATTTGACCATGGAAAACAAATGTACACCAGAACAGTCTGTAGCACAGACAGCTTTATCTCACACATTTTCTTGTGTTTCAGGGTCAGAAGACCATCATCAACTCTCAGAGGGAGGGAACTACAGATTCCCCCATCTTCATATTGCTACACTTTCTATCTTGTGACTGATACTGTTAGTAGCAAAGAATTGGCAAACCGTGGTTTTGGAATGGAAATAGATATTAGAGGCCACTTTCCTCTTTAAAACACATACCCTAATGCATAGTCAGAGGCTACAACAGCTAGCAAAAAAATTACAAACCAGTGTGTTGGTTGCTGCGCAAGATAAAAATTCAATATTTATTGAGAAACTCCAGGCTACCATAAAGCAGTGCGGTAAGCCGCAGGCCACTGAAGCTTGAAATAAGACAGCTCGATACAAGACATAAAAAGACTTGAGAAGTGAGCAATAAAACTGAAGTTTCTAAATCCTAGGAAGCCGGCAAAAGCTCAGCTGTACAGCACAGGGGGACTAGATGACACTCGAGTCTCCTGTGAGAAGCTACAAAGGAAGTCACACTGGGAAAGCATGCTGTGGGCTGAGATATTTGCCTGGCAAGCCTTGCCCAATTCAATCTTTTATGGCAGGAAGTTTCTCTTTCCCTGCAATTTACTACCTTATTTTTTTCTCATGTTCTTCAGTAAAGAATAACAGAAGTATAAGCAACACGCAATAAAAAGAGACTGGCAGCACCTAAATGACCCCATGTTCTCCACCTCACTATAAATAACTCCACATAACTGATACTGTATTTGTTTTTAGGGCTAAACCTTCAGCATTTATTAGGTAAATTTTCAATGTTGTTGTTGTCAGATGAATTATAATCATCTGAATTACAATCAGAAACGAAGTTCGGGAAAACAGGACAATGACAAGATGTTCAGCCTCACAACAGCAATGGCGAGATCCTTGGGAACAGTCATTTGCCATTCACTGCCATCCAGCACCTCCTCCAGTTGACCATTCTATGTTTTCTTTTACATCCTCCATAATCTATATACACCATTCGCTGTATTTCCAGTTTCTACATTTCTTAGGTCCCTGCATACACAATTAAGTAAAATAACATTTTGCTGCCCATCAAACCTAAGAGACTGAACACCTGGTGTATATCTTAATGGGAGCATTCCCATTACCTCTTTCTGAACTGTTGCCTTCCCACCTTCCTCATCATGAACCAGCAATTGACAGCTTTTTTTCTGAGAACAGCTTTTTTTCTGCTGAACATCAGGAGGTTGCTCTGGTCTCAGGATGAGTCAGGGAGGCCCAAAATTCCTCCCTCCAACATTGGTCACTTAAATCTATTTTGTATAATTACATATAATCTTTCAATTCTGATGCAACACATTTTAAAGCCTGTTAGATAAGTCCATTTTCACTGTTCTTCACGGAAGATGAAACCCCCACTGCACTGAGACAGGGCTTAGTTTTCTGTCTAGGTTATAATCACTGCAGATCCGTGCTATTCCATCAGTGTTGTTCATTAGGTTAAATGCCTACTTGCTTAATCTTGACTCCACCCTGCCTTACTGGTTACTCATAACCCTCCCCTGCATTTGCTTTTCCTAGGTTAATCAAATATTCCCAGTGCACTCTCGCAGATAAGCTTTGTTCATCTCCAGTAACCCTCCTGGATGTACTTCTGTACAAACTCCTCTTTCCTGGACATGATTTATCAGAACTGGATTCAGTAATGTCTCACCAGTCACCCAGAAACTTGGCGTGTGCACACCATTGTCACACTCAGTTTTTTCACAACCACATTAAATTGGCAGCTTCCCATCATTGTTGACTAATAAATCCAGGTATTTTCCCATTAATCAGCTGGAGAGTTCCTGGATTCACACTACAAATAGTTATTAATCTGTACATGCAGTATCTTGTATTTTGTGATATTACACATTCTTGTAGGCTCACTTCTAATACTTGAAGGACTCAAGTCACCAATAGAAATTAGGTCATTCGTTGATACTATTACTCAGTTCTGATCAGGCTCTGCAATATTTACAAACGAATTCTGACAGTCCTGTAAAAAACTGTTCATCTCTTTGGTACTGATATATTTAAATCACTCAAATACATGTGGTTTCTGGTTTGCTTTGGCAGCTTCGGACATGGGAACTGTAAGAAGCCTGCAAACAATTTTCTTTCTCCTTGACGCACCAAAGCTATCACCATCCTACTAACAAAAATTTGTTTTGAAGCTTTGTAATTAAAAAAAAAAATCAAAAACACACAGAAGAAAAGCCAAACAGTATACCCCAAGCAAAACACTGGAAAGTTTAAAATACCACACCTGGCAAGCATTTAACTGAACGACTGGGACAGGGACAAATGTGCTCCTAAAAGTCCTTAATACATCTGCCACTGTTAGGTTTGGAAACATCAAAACAAACCAAAAAGGAAGCAGAACCAGACTTGCCTGGAAAGCAGGCCAACACCTTAGGCCTTAGCTCAGACGAAGACATGACAATGCAGTGGGAAGAACAGCACAACAAGAAACGCAGCACCAGGATTGGGCTCATTTCCAACAGCTGTGCCAAAGCATCTGAACAGCAGACTAAGGGCTCAGGCTGACCTTTAACCCTCTAATGGAAAAAAAGTCTTTACTCCCTGTATCAAATACTTCCAACAATTTATGTTTGAGAAAAAAAGGAAAAAAAAAAAAAAGTCAAGGAGTCTGTCTCACTATCTCATAGCAGAAAGACATGCATACAAGTGTGAGCATCTTTCCGGAGTGACACCAGTTCCTGGGAGGAACTGTGAATTCCATCCCATCAATCACCATCATTTTCCATACTGTTTTGATGGAGCACTTTATCCAAATTGTACCACCTTTTCTGGCCCTCTCTCTCTATCACAAGGGGACGAGAAGGCAGGCACCCACTGGTAACAAACACCTCCGGCCGCCCCCTTGCAGGCACAGCCCAGACCGCAGTGCGTACAAAGGCATCCAACGCGCGCCGGATCACTGCCACGGATTTGACGAATCCCACTGACTTTTACACCCAGCAGCGGGATTCACGCGGCCGGAAAGCCGCCAGGTTTGGAGCGGCCCGAACTTACCGCGCCGGAGCCGCCTCCCCGCAGCCCGGGAAGCGGAACCGCGGAGCCCGGCCCGCGCAGCCATTGGCTCGTCCCGCCCCCGCCCGCCGGCCCTTCCCGCCCGGAGCCGGCCCGGCCAGCGGGGCCGGGCACGCTGTGTCTCCCGGGCGACGGCGCCGGGCGAGCGCCGGCACGGCAGGGAACGCGGGAGGGGACCCGGGAGGGGACCCGGGTGACAGCGGCGACGGTGACAGCGGCGACAGCGGCAGC
>VYZR01084838.1:139883-158168 GCA_013400675.1 Oxylabes madagascariensis
CCGTGCCCTCCTCCCCCGCCCCGGTGCCCGGATCTCCGGCCCGGGGGCTGCCCACGCCCGCTCAGGTGCCTGCCCCGCGGCTCCCTTCCCTTGCCCGCCTGCCTCCGCCCTCCCCCGGGCGGCGGGGCATTCCCCCATCCCGCCGCCCCCTCCGGAGCCGCGCCCGCAGCCCCGGGCTCCCCGTGGGCGGGCGCCGGCCGGGGGTGGCGGAGCGGGGGCAGGGGCCGGGGGCTCCGGTGCCTTCCGCCGCTCGCCCTCCCCCGAGTCGCGTGTGCGGGGAGTTTGGGGTGCTTCCGTATGGAATACGGTGGAGAATCCGGCCGGAGGCTGGAACCGTGGGGGCGGAAAAGCAGCTCCCCCGGTGGCGTGTCGGGTCAGCCAGCCCTCGAGTGCACTTTCTTGGTGGACGTGCTGTGGCCGATGTGCAGGGGAAGCACCTGGATGCTTTCGTTCGGCAGACGAGAGGTCTGCCTGTTCAGATACCTGCATAGGTATTTCCATGAACTTCCCACTCTTAGAAGCGCAGGACGCCAGCCTCTTTCTCGGTGGAAGTGACGGCTGTGAGTGTTAGGCCTCATGTGTGCTGGTGTTTCTCTTAAATTTCCCACGGTCTTGCTGCCAGCCGCTCTGTTAGGAGCGAGCCCACGGTGGTGAAACACCGGTGCCTACTGCCAGTTTGTTTTTATAATCGTTGCGTTGTATAGATGTGCATCAATCAGTCAGATGTCGGCGGCTGAAATGCAGCCAGTCGCGCTAAAATAAGGGTAGATGCACCATTTGAAATCATAGCAACCGTTTGAACCAGAGCTTAGATGAGAAAATGCCGCTGGCCAGATCATCGCAGACAGAGGTCTCTTACTGCCCGTGGAGAAAGGCTGTAATTATATTGCAGAACTGGTTGTAGCTTTGGCTTGGACAACTGAAAGGGAAACCCTTGTAAATAACTTAGTTGGACCACATCTGTTGGATTTGCATCTCAATGTAGAGTAGAGCATAAAAGGTGATGATAATAATAATGGCTAATCATATGGTCGGGTATGGTCTGTTCACAGAAACTGCCATTCCAGACCAAGGCCTGGGGAAGATGTATTTTGAAATTGGGGAGGAGGGTGAGTAGGGGAAAGGGGAGGGAGGACGCAAAGCACTGCTATTTTTAAAGGCTTGCAACTTTTCCATAGTGGGTGTTTCTTAATGTGTGTCCTGACATTTTCAGTGAGGATTTCTAAAGACCAATGTAATGCAGTTATTTTGAATTTATTATGAAAAATGCTTTTTCAGTATCCTTCCATTCTTATCATTCGCACATACCTTACAGAGCAACATTTTTTTTTTTTTAAGTAGTTCGGGTAGACTTTATTCATTAATAAATGCTTTTGGTTTTCTTACATTTAATCGTCACTATAAATTCATTTAGCTTCTGAATTTATGTCTGTGGCTTTTGCAGCTTGCTTTGTACCTTGCGCTGATGCATCTGCATTCAGACCCCAGCTGATGAGCTGTAGATAGGTGAAGCAGAATAGAAAGCAACTTGTACTTCCATAGTTACATTGACTCAGCACTGCTGAGAGTGGGTCTAAATGCTGCTCTTATTTTTCATCTGCCAGCTCTTTTACTGCAAGACTTCAGCTTTAGGCTTTTGGTTAGATATTTTGTGAGACATATGAGCAACATTGTAATCCTAAATTTCATTTATGCAAAGTAATCTAAATGCAGCTGAAATCCTGAAAATTTTAGCAAGCCCAGATAATTTTAATTGAGTTGTAGTTGAAAGGAATATGATGCATTAAAAGGATGTAGCTTCAGCAAGGGTACCAGATTTTTACTTGTTAACTTGCCTGATTTACATTTGTGGGTTGTGGTGGGGGTGTTATGTTTTGGAACTTAGGTTCGCAGGCAGTGTAAGACCTAATGTGCTGTAGACTTAAGCTTGCATCTTTCTTACCAGTTGAACCTGAAAAATGCATATTTACAGATACAACATGCATCTGTACAAGGACTTCTAAATTATAATTTACAGTTGCAGAAAGACATTTAATCCATGTCGAGAAACAAATAATCATAGTACTGTTTTCTTGGGTGTTAGGGATGATAACTATATGCTTATGTTGATACAAAACCATGTTCTGAAAATCTCTGAACTTTAGTTGTACCTGAAAACCAATTGACCAAGTCTCTAACTGATAGGTATCTGCGCATTTTACATATTGTCCTTGCTATTTTGTTTAATTTTTGGATGAAAGAATCCCTGTGTTATACCATAATGAGAGAGTAATTTTAATTACTCTCCCAAGAAGTAGAAAAGCCAGTTGGAATTCCCTCTTTAAGAGTTGCACACTTGAGTCTTCTGCTTCCCTGGTCTAACCACCCCATACCAGGCTAGCTAAGCTGAGCGAGTCCTCCGCACCACCTGATGAAGCTGAGTGACCTTAGAGGAATGAATGACATGTTCATGAATGAAAGAGAGGAAACAAGTGGACCGTCACTGAACTCTGAAGCTTAGTGGTTAGAAGAGATTGAGATCACTCTTGCCACTCTAATTTCTGTTCTCTTTAAATGGCTATTTAATATTAGCACATAAATAGGCTTAGTCTGAAATCCAGCTCTGCCAGCTTGCAGAGAACTCCCCTAATGGCACAACTATGAAGCTGAGCTTCCTTGCGTAGTGCGTGTAGGCCTTGCATCCCTTTCAGTCATGGTGCGCAGCTTTATCAAGAGTGGAGGATGTCTCCATGGCTTTTCAACAGGTAATTAAAATTCTTTCCTGGGAATGTTTTAAATGTAAGCAGTACTCCTCTTTTCAAAGTAAAAAAAAAAAAAAAAAAAAAAAAAGTTTAGATTATTTCTAAGAGAGAGTCCATGTGCTTTACCTTCAGAAGGGAGCCCTGCCAGTTCTGAGTGGATAGGTGCAGCCCCAGCAGCTCTGCCTAGACAGAGGATGAGGAAGAGATTTCAGAAGTGCTCACTGTACTCTGAGCTGGAGTTTCCTGCAGCACAGAGTGCTGCCATCTTTGGATGAAGGATCATGGTGGTACAAAATCACAGCTGCCATTCTTCTTCCTCCACATGCTTCATCTGAAATGCCTTGATCCAATCCCAGTTTGGGCACCTAGTACTGGTTTCTGGACTCTGCTTGTGCCAAATAGGTCCACTAAGCCTCATTTCTTGATTCTTCCATATGCTGAAGGTTTGTACTGCTGGGAAGATGGAGTGTACATAAGGTAGCTTTGACTACTTACTTTCTGTATTCAAGAAGGATAAAGAGAACCAGCTGCTGCTTTACTGCCTTCTGGTAAGGTAATACACAAAGTATGTTACCTGTGCATTGGTAGGTGCTGCAGCTCTGGGGCCTTATTCCTTGGACTTACATGCTTGGCAGCAAAGAATTGACTTGTTTATCCTGCAGACAGAACTCGCCATAGTTTCAGAAAGAGGTGTTGAGAGAGAGGGCTAAATTGGATGAGTGGACCCATAAGTGGCCAGTGAAGGTCTGCAGTGAAGGAAGAAGAGAAGCAGTCAAAAGAACAGATTGGAAGTGGTTACACCCCAGTTAGATGTCAAGGTTTAGAAGTAATTAGTGAGTATGAAGATTAGGTAGTGTGAATTTTATTTTTATTTTTGTGGAAAAAGGTGTTGGGTATCTTCTGACACTTTTGTGTTTGTTTTATGATTAGAAAGCTCTCAAAAGAGAATCTGCTGGTATTTGCCAAATACTGAATTTTAATTTTTAATATGACTGCCAGTGTTCTTCTATTATGAAGGTACGTTCAAAACTCACTGAGTATCAATTCTAGGTGCTTGCTTAGCCTTCAGTAGTGTAATTTCTCAATCTGTTCTGCAGCCATTTTTATAGTGATTTTTTCAGTTGAACCCCATGAAATAGGAAAGTATTATTATTTCTATTCAAGCAGAAAACTAGAGCCTAGAAATAAAAACTAACTCAAAGTTAATTCAGAGTTCTTTACTTGCAGTAATGATTTTCTCTAGATGTCTGACCTGTGCTTTAAGTACAGGACTGTTGTGTTCATATTTTAGAGGTCAACAAAGCTTACTTAAAGTATTTCTCAAAAGTGCTATTTTATTCCAAGTAGTGAAAAAAACCCTCCTTTTCATTAATCTAATGCTTTTTCTCTAGAAGAAAAAGACTAGAAAATTTATTTTATTTAGATTGGCTGAAAATGCAGACTAAATTATGTAAGTATATTGCTGTGAAATATCACAGAAATATGTCTTTGAGTTGACAATGTTCTTCATGTAGCTGTGGTTTATGATCAGGATGAAAATCTGCCTCCTAGTCTAGGGATTCTGTGTATTAATTTGAACCATACAAGAGATGTAATTATTAAAATTTATTAATTGTGAAATCAGCATCTTCAGTCAATGATAATTGATGTATTTAGTGACTTAATGGTGATTAAGTCTGGAAAACTATATTTGAAATTACAAATTGCTCAAAAGTCTAGTTGAAAATATTGCTTTTCAAGTACTATGAAATTGAAGTATGGTTTTTACTCAAAGAACATAAGACCTCTTTAAACAAGGTTGAATTTTTGGGTTTTCTGAAATTCTTTGTACGTTGCATCTTTATTTTCAGGAAGTATTTTTTCTACTTTTGAGAAGTAATTAGAGAATTCTTCATAAACACTGGTATAATACCTTCAACCACAAACATGGCTTCAGCCTTTCAGGAGGAAACACTGAAGTGTTTGGTAGATGTGAAATATGGAAAATCCTGTTTCTTCTGAAGTGTACTGTGCGCGAAGCTTGACAGGGAATGTCTAGGGACTTTCATAGGTGCTAGCTGTGTAGAGATGGCAGAAATAAGCACACACTGAAATCCTTAAGTCTTTTTTAGCAAGAGTTCTTTTTCTTCCAATAATCTTAATGTAATGCATTGTTTTGAGTACTCATCTTTGGGTAAAAAAGGCAGAGTGGAAAAAAAGCATGGCCCTCATTCTCCCCTTGGCCAAGCTGCCAGCCACTCTTGTGCACCCATCAGATGAAATTTAAGACTTCATTGGAAGAACAGATTACAGATTCTAAATCTCAGCAAACATTTGGACTTATTTTAGTACAGTAGAAGAACTCTACTGGTCTCCCTCTTCCTTTTTTTTTTTTCTTAGTGAAGGGACACCTATGGATAGCTGCTTGTCAGGTGGGAAACTCACTGATTTATAACAACAAAATGTAAATACTTTAAGCGTCTGTAGAGATATAAAGGAGTGGTAGACAGAAGTAGTCAGTCATACCTAATTGACTCTGTATGTAATATCAGGGCCTTCAGCTGTCTCGCCATCTCTTGTGTTTTATTGGGGAACTGATACGTAGACTGTCCTGGAAAAAGTGTCTGTAACAGAAAGAGTACAACTCAGATTTGTGCTCTCATGTTTTTAAAGTAACTTTAGAGACCAAAAGAAACATTGTATAGAGTTCAGATTAATTTTTTGTGTGTGTGAACCTACCTTTGTTTTAATTTGAAATTAATGAACTAATTCTGTCAGATAAAATTATAGGTTCCTACAAGTCATATACCGACAATCCTCTAAAAAATGTCTCTAACAATGTGCAATTTTAAGCTATAGAAGATTAGTTTAAAGTTGTTTGGCTTAGTCTTAAACTCAGATATTTCAAGGTGCTCGTGTGTCTTCAGAACATATACATTTAATGTTTTCCTGTAATATAACTTTTGAATTTAATTACATATTTGCAGAGTTCTCTTGACTCTTCCCCCCCACACTCTCCCACTCTCACATTCTTGATAATCTGAAATACTCATATTACTTTGAGTTTCTTTCAGTGTAAAATGTGAAAATTGGAGACAATGCTTATAACCAGAGTGTTCTAATGTGTTGGGGATTTTTTGGCTGTTTCCCTACTCCCTACCACCCCCACAGCCTAGTCCAGATAATTTTATAGGTATTCCTTCCCAAATTTTACTTACTTTTCTCTGTAAGGTAAAGTGACATGATAGTTTTCATATATGAACACTGAATATAAATATTTTTATCCCCTCCTGCTTTTTAGGTGTTCTTTGGACTTTTATTGAAAAAGCCAGGTAGGCAAGCTCCTTTTGTATGTGTGTTTAGTTTAGATTGTGCTAGTTTAGAGTAGAATGCTTTTTTTTTTTTTTTTTTTAAATGATGGTTGTACTCCTTAGCATCATCTTCTGGGTTTGGGTCTTAATTGCTGCTGTAGTTTATGTTGTTGTAGAGATGTGTGGATAATTTTTGGATAGCTACAATTATCAAATAATAGAACAGTATGTGGCAAGACTTATTAAAATTGTTTTTGGTTGTGCAGTATTGCTTGACTGTGTCTGTGTTGTAAAAATGTTATTTAATGTGTTAAAGACCAAATATAACCATGACTTTAATTGCTTTCATAACTTAGTTCAGTAATATAGCATAAATGCTTGGGGTTAAATGTTTTCTACCTTGCTCTTCATTAGGCTGTTTTGATACAGATTTTTGAATATTTGGAAAATTTTATTTTAAAAAATCATTGTTCATTAGAATTTCTAGTTTTGCCTTTGAATTTCTGTTTTGCTGAGAGGACAGTAATTCTTTAAATACTGTTTTTTATAGCCAACACAGTTGGCAGTAAGTTTAATATTTTCTTTCAAAATAATTCTTCAGTTGGATAGTGTGTGAATAGAAATAAGTTTCATTCTTTGGTCAAACATGAAGCATTCTGGGTAACATTATGTTTAGTTAAAGCTCTTATGTTAACGGGCATACTTTTTAGACCAAAATTTCAAAAATAGACATACTTTGGCTGTTGGAAGTTTTTAAATGAAAATGTGAAATGTCTGAGTGGGTGGATCTCCCAAAAAAATCATCAAATCCTTCCATTAAATTTCTTTTCTAGTTTTCTTCTTAATAATTGAATGTCAGATTTTTATTTCTTGTACCTAAGAAAAAACCTGGGGTTACTGGTTATTTAATTTCTGGAGCATTACAAGTGTTGCTCAAACATTTTTTTTTCCTCCTTGTAAATTGTGTAGGTGGTATGTGATGATAACGTTTTGAGAGAGAATAGGGAAGCAATTGGGACTGCAGTGCTAAATTATCCTGGCACGTAGTGACTTGTATAAAGATTTAAGTATAAAGATTTTAAGATAACAAGAACTGTAGGTATCTGCTTCTATGGGCTCTCTCATTCATTAGCTTGCTTCTGCTCTTTTTCAGGGGTTTTCGGTTTGTTTTGTTCTATTCTGGGTTTGTTTTCCAGAGGTTTCCAATACAGGACTAGTATTCAGTTTGTGCTGCAGTAAGGCAAACACTATATAGTCTCGGTACAGTTTACAATGATGAGTGCAACTTGAACATTTTCTTTGTCAATGGGTTGGATGCATTTTAGCAGCTGTGTTGTCTTAAATCCTAGTCTAGACAAGAGAATTAAAGGTGTGTTATGAGCATGTTATCCTTTCTCAACATTAATGTCATGGGACTGGCTCAATTAATTGGGTGCTGTACTCTTCAAAAATGCGATGGTGACAATGTTTTAATTCTTGGCTTTGTTATCTCTAGACTAGGTGAAAGATCAGATGAAGGACAAAAAAATGTCTTTAGAGTTGATTAGTTTGTTTTGAAATATTGCTTGTGTCTTATAGATAGAGCTTTAACAATTTTAAAAATATTATCTTCTGCAAAAGTCATGGCAATGAGGAAGGCATTAAAGCATTTTTAAAATATTAGGATGTAATATTGTGTAGGGTAGTGGACTGTGGTAAAATAAAATACAGTTCTTACTTTATAGAATGGTTTGGGGACTTCCATTACTGTTCTGGTTAACAGGTAGCCACCTTAACTAAAAGATTAATAGTGTTTGAGATTCCCATGTGAGTTTCAATTCAACTACAATTTAATTTGAACTGGAAATGAATTGGATAAGGCACTGAACTTAAGTGCTCTGAATGTTGTGAGGAAGAGTCTTGATCCTGGATTTCTGATTAATTGCAAGAAAGGATGCTTTCAAGAAATAGCCAGATAGGTCACCACTAGCCTATATGCGTGTCTGCTGAATTATGAGCAAGTTTTCATAGGAGAATATTTGAATTGTTTGCCCTCTTACTCCTAATATATTTTACAGTGAAGAGTATAAGCCAGGACTGATCAACCTACTTTATCTGATTAGGTCTGGTTGCAGTGTCCAGCATTGCTGTAACATCTTTTAAACTGCTGTACAAAATCTTACTTGAAATGTTTTATAAAATAAATAGAATGCTTCTGTTTTTTCAAAAAGCTGTGAACTTTATAAGACTGATGTAGAAAATGCATAAATTCTCTCCTCAATAACTCCTTTTCCTTTGAAATGTCTTTACTATGTTTTTAATTTAATTTATAAATTTTAGAAACTCCTTGGTTTTGCTCGAACTAAACAATGAATACCATTTTCCCCAGAATTTATAAATGAAAGGGGAAAAAAATCTGGTGGGGTTTTTTTACACCCACCTCTGTATTTAATGATGCAGAATGCTGAACAAGTGTATTTTTTTGGACTGTGACATTGGTTCTAATTTGTATACTGCTACTTGTAAATACATGTTTTTAGGAAGGTATGTTTTCAGAAAGTGGATTACTTTCTACTGCCAGAAGAACTTGATGTATTAATAGGTTTTCCAAGTAGTAGTCTTCTATCTCCAGGTTCAGAATTTGCCCCTCTTCTGCTGAAATAATTCTGCTGAAGACCTGTCACACAGTGGTGTTTTGTGGTTTAGTTATGGGGTTTTTTTAGCTTCAAGAATTCAGGTTGTGGCTTTTTTAATAATTTGGAGGGCAGAAGATGATCATGTTGAACTCTTTCTTCTGGAGGATTTTGTCTAACCCCACAAAGCAAAAAAATCTAACTGTCTGAGTGTTTTTCAGTCTCCAGTTAAATCCAGGCACTCCATCTCAGTGCTTAAAGATGGCATCTGTTAGTCTCAATGCAGTTAAATTCTTGGTAGCTGACATGCAGGTCACTCCCTAGAATGCCTGGAAGAGAGAAGAATGAGTCACCTTCTGCTGGGTTAAGGCTGCTGCAGTCCACTGACAAAGTCCAAATGATAATGTGGAATGAATTCTCCCATTGCTTTTCTCCTTTTGGGTGTGGTGTTAGGTTTGGAGGGAGGGAAGTGGAGGTTGTCAGTGTGGTACCACTTAAATCTGTTTGATCTGCTTGGATTCATTAACAGACGAGCTCCTCAGGATGCATGGAGGCTTTGGAGGTAGGAGGGGTTGGTTTCGTTATTGTACCAAATGTGCAGGATGCAAGCAGGCACTTCTGGCATCGATCTTCTGAACATGCAGTGCTCTGGAACAGATGCCTTTTTAAATATTTTTTTTTCCAATGCCAACCTTCTCTTTTTATGCATTTCATTTAGAAATAAATGAGACCTGGGCCTTACAGGAGAAAACCACTAAGCTATTTTGGGTCATTAGGAATCTACTTTGCTCTAAGGTGTATAACACTGTTGCAGCAAACCACTCAAACTACCAAGTCATTTATGCAGAATCTTTTCTCTTGGGAAACAGGCTTGGCCACGGGTCAAAGCAGTTAAAAAGAGTGGGAGAGAAATGGAAGTCAGTATGTCATCATGAAACAACAACTGACCTTTCCTGAAATATTATGGTCACCTGGACTAGGGGAGTCTTCTGGTGATCATTAACTATATGGGATATCAATTTTGCATTTTTGCAGTGACCTCCTAATCTAAAGAGAATAAGCAGTCCTGAGAAATCACTGGGTACCAGTCCTGGTACCTTTATTTTTCTTGTACATCCGATCTTTTTCTGCTATTCCCTTGGGATTTGTGAATTTGCCTTCGTGTTTTTGTACTTATCATAGTGGTACACCTTCAACAAAAAGATTGAAGAGTATTTTCTAAACCTCTCATGCAGTTTAGTGGTTAGAGCAGTCTTCTGGGAAAAGCAGATGTGAAACTCCTATGACTAAAGGAGGTGTGTTGTGCAGGTCTGTCACCTCATTGATCAGGGTTGTAATCGCTGTACTATGTTAAATGTGAGAAGCGGCATTGACACCACTTGCTTTTATTCCCAGGGCTTTCTGTGGAAGTGATATCTGTTGCGGGTTTGTTGAATATCTTACTATTGTTGTGTTAGTAGACTCAGTAAGCAATGTTTACTGAATTAGGCCTCTTGAGGGACTTGGCTGCTTGCATAAGTCTGCAGAGACCTTAGGTGTATGACCCTGTTTTGGTTCCAGTATGTGGCACAGCTGGGCTTGCACAGCTCTAGGCTTTCAGACATATACCTTGTTTTGACAAAAAGCTTTGGGTGGATGGGTGCAGATTTTCAAGAAATTTAGTGAGGAGGGAGAAATTTTGTAGAGCAGTCTCTTGGTCATGGGCGTCTAAAAATGCTTCTGTAGTCTCAGTATATTTATCTACCTCGGTTTTGCTTTCAGACCCAGAAATGCTTGCCATCAGAATGAGTTAATCTCTCTACCACCTTTTTCACATCAGTTTCATTCTGTATGTTTTGAGCAGTGAGTTTCTGAATGCCTTTGACTTTTTTACTATAGATTATGGAGTAGGCCACAGACTTGATGATCAAATCATCCACAGCATAGGCCTAACAAGTCTTGTACTTCAGATGCCTTCTTTCTCTAGAAAGAGTTCTATGCACAGCTTATATTATATTGCTGTTAATAAAATTTTATTTGGAGTAGAATCTGCTTAGATGTCTATCTGTATACAAGTAGTTGTCTGAGAGATGATAGACTCTTTCCTAGGAAGAAACTGGGGAAGAAGATGATATCAGGATAGCCGTTCAAGAGTCCGTAGAGTTTTAATGTAAGTATCAAACTGGAAGAAACTCGCTTAGTTTGCTTTCATGAGGTGTCTCTTCTGTCTGTCTCTTAGTTTGGTTGTCTGCAGCCTCACTTAACATTAGAAGCTGCAGATACTCAGCAGTCTCTTTTCATGCCATCTGTTTCTCCAGTAGTTGGTATAGGTTGGCCATGTAAGAGAATCAGTAGTTTTGTGCTCCTTGGTCCTTGATGTTCTAGAAAATTTAGGCATGATGGCACATTCTAGAATTTCACTCAATCCAATTATTCCCAAAATTCATTAAAACTGGGGAGAAGCCAGGTTGCCTGATGGTGTGGTGCATGTGTGGCTATGTTTTGATGGGAGTGGGGTTGCGGAGTCCTCTGCTGCCTTTAAAGATAACACAATGGATCAGCTGATAATTTTGCCTGGACTGCATGAATGGATATCTAATAGTCTCACCTTTAGTCTGGCACCATACATGGTGTAGTTGTTCCATCTGGGATTTTGTAACCTCTGTTACTTAACAAAGTATCACTGTCTTATTATGTAGTTGCTGTGAATTTCTGAGTCTGTTTTACTATCTAGCAGTTTTTAATCAAACTTCTTGTAACTCTTTTGTTTCTAATACTCTCTTGCAGCCAGATTTCTTAGCAACCGAAATCAGATACTTGCTACTCATCAGATGAGTCTGTTAACAATTGTTGGCAAGGAATGCTGTTCCCATTACTACCCTGAGTTTGTTTTTACATTGTGGGAATGGTCCTGCTTCCACCAGGCCTTTTGTCCCAGATTCTGCACTGACCGTGTGATTGGAAGACTTGCTCCTCACCTGTGTGAAGATGGTTTTCAGGAACTATGATGAGCAAATGCAGTCCTTGGACAGCCTCCTGATGGACTGGAGCTACTGTTCCTTTCATATTTTTGATTTACACTGTTGGTTAGACCTGTAATTGCCAAGAGCTCAACTACTGGGTTGCGGTGGTGGTTTGTAGACAGGACATGTGAACATTTAACAGGAAGCACGGCCCTTGCAGACGATAGGAACCTTCCATCACAAGACTAAACTGTAGCAGGCATGTTCTAAGGGTCCTTATCTCTAAAAATTATTATCACAAGAAGCTGAAGATAAACATCATGGTAGCTTGATGGTGGAAAGGTGGTTTGTCCAGACTGCTTTGTCTTAAGTACTTTAGTAACTCTTTGAACAAATCCATGCAATTCAGGTTTTACCTGCTAAAGTTTACAATGTAACTCTGTTATGGAAAGGAAAACAAAATATACAGAAAGCTACCATCAGAGTACTTGAACTTAACATGTCCAAATTGCTCTGGAACATAAAGAAGAGGGAAGGAAGGTGCTCTGAATTGTAGGGCTTGCTAATGTGTCCCTAGGCTTGATAGGGACACATTTGAGAAAAAGAAACAACCCTGTGTTTACAAAGTTTTCACCTCTGGAAAGAATTGCTGCATTGTAGGCTTTACAGAGAAAAGAAGTATGAGTTTTGAAAAAAGAAAATATTTTTTTTACATGGCTTCTCAAGAACTTGGTCATTCAATGTAATTGCTGCAATTTATTGCAGGATATTGCCTTCCCTATTTTTTTCTCATGAACTATATTTGGTAAAAAATACACACACAAAAAAAAAAGAGAAAGGCATCCTTTTTTAAATGAGATGAGTATATTCAAGAAAGAAAACAAATAACCTAAAGGTGTGAAATCGTGTAACTTGGTGAATGTTGAATTCTCCTCCAGATGGTTTTTAGTCAGAAATAGTGACTGCCATTGTGGTAGCTTCATCTGCCAGAGAGGGACAATGGCAAGCTCAACCTTGGATGAAAGCTGAGAAGGCACACCTTGAAAGTCCATCATTACTCTAAAATTAAGCAATTGTATTGCCTTCCTAGCTGGGATAATTGGACTGGTAATTTAAGTTTACATTCTTCTCCAGGAGATGATCAAAACGCTTGCTTTGAAAGACTTTCTGTCTGTCAGCAAGAAATGTGGTTAGATTAAAAGGACTGGGAACAGTCTGGGCTTCACACCTCCGCACACACCTTCAGAGTAATTGGAATGGCCTTTCTGAATAGGACAACTTAATGTGGAAAAAATAATTAGTGAACTATTTTCAGGAAATTCTAGTTACCAATTAGTGATTCAATGAAGAAGGTGTAATGGACACTGGGGTGTGTATACAGTACCTTTAAACATAATCTTTCTTAAAAGGTAACCTTCTTTTTCAAATGTTTCGATATTTTTCGAATATTTTCTTCCTGTTACTTTTGAGAGTTAAGTATACAAATTACCATCCTTTCTGTACCTGAAATGTGACAAATAGACAGGTAAATATTGGGGTAATATTACGTTTCTTAGAATAAAATAAAGTACTTTTTTTTAAATTAAGTTTGCTCAGAAAGAGTGACAGTTAAAATCTGTGTGTATGTAAAACATAGACACAAATATATGCATATACATACACAAGAGGTTTTCAGTCTTTTAGCCATCTGGGGTCAGGACTCAGGATAAAAGGAAAAAAATAATATATGAATTCCATCAGGTTCTGCAGTCATCTTCTGTTTAAAATAATTTAAAATAGGCTTTGTCTACATGTGAAAATTCTTTCACCAAATTACATCTGAACAAGTTTGTTTAAACCAATGTAAAGCCACATTGTTTGTCTCGTACCTAATTTGAACAACATTAAAATTGGTATCCATGCAGGAATTTGCAGCATTTTGAAGAACTTCCTTAGGTTGGCCTGGCTTGTTTGTGTTTTATCCCTCTGAAAAAAATGTTAAGTCAGTAAGAGATGTAGGCACTGATTCCGTTCTGTTTGCCTCTGTCACACACTCGTGCACGAGTCGCTTTTTCTGTCAGCAGTCGAGGCCCATCCTCCCCGTCCCTCTGGGTGACACTGGCCATCGGCCGGCACGCAGCCACCGGCAGAGCGCCAGCGCGGAGCCGCTCCGGTGCCCAGGGGATGCTGACAGCCGGAGCCTTGGGCTCTGACCCCGGCGCTGCTGACACAGCTTTGGCACGGCCAACGCGGCCAGGTGCCCACATCCCCAGAGATGCTGCGGCGTGCTGCTGGAGTCCCAGGGGCCAACCTTGCTGGTAGGGTTAACAGGTACGAGATAAAACGGTCTGTAGGGTTGACTGCCTGCCACAGAGGGTCTTCGTGGACAATAAAATGCCTGTCAGACAGGTTAGTAAAACTCTTCTGGGAAAAAGGAGCTTTTTATAACCTAGACTAGACCCAAGGAAATTAACATTTATACAGTAGTTAAAATATAAATAACTCGACATTTGAGATGATGAGTATATCTGAGTTCCTCATTCTAGCTGGCTTCATTTTGATGGTTAATCAAATATTTGATTTGAGATGTACATACACACCTCCATGTATGTGAGGAAAAGTAAAATGTCTAGATTTCACTGTTTTAGTAGATACCTTGTATTTAATGTCATCTTATAAACAAGTTCTTACTAAGAAATTTCTGGATATTCGAGTGGGTTATATTCGCAACATTGATTCAGAATGGAGTAGTCTGTTGTTTTTCTTTAATTGGTACTGGTCTTATTGTAGAAAGAATGAAGAAATCTCCTAAGAAAATTATTTCTGAATTTTACGCTTAAGATAGAAGGGAGGTTATCAGGAAATTGTTCTCTGTATTTATCTTTATTCCACTTAGAGGTACTAGGTTGGGAGGCAGTATTTTGTATTTGAAGAGGAACCAAAATTTGTTTTAATAAGAACAAACAAATAACAAACAATCAAAAAATCCTGACAGTTCTGAAGCTCTTATTTTGATCTGTTCATCTTTAGATGTGGAAACAGTTTCACTTAACAAGATGATACACGCTTTTTGAATAAAATTTCTGGAGTTAAAAAGTTGAGGTGTTGAAGATGGAGGTGACTTCTTAAACCTGTAGAGAATAAAACCTTCTTGGTGCTCTGTTTATTCTAGCATTCCAATTATTTATAGCAGGCATATGGTAATTAGATAAATTGTTCTGTAAGATAAGGGCCACCAACTTTCTGAAGTCATGGCAGAATGGTTTTGCTTACCAAGTCGAAAATAAACTGTTCTGGTAGAAACTTGGCAGGAGTGAAGAGGCTTTCAGAGCATCTGCTCAAGTCAAGGCCTTGGATTTTTTATTTGTTGGTAGAGGAGGGTTTTACTATGGTTGACAGGACATGAAATCAGAATATTATTTCTGCAGTAAAAGAGAAAATGATAGCATTTATACTGTTTTGTCCTGAATGGTTCACTGTATCAGTGTGGTCACTTGCTTAGAGTTTCTGTAAAGTAGTCCATCTTCTGAAAAACATCCTGAGTTGTACCCTAATTGTACCATTGTGAGGAAGATCAAAAAAAGAGCATTTTTTGTAAAGTTTTTTTATGTGCATTGTAGAATGTTTTTATTAGCTTGAAGGACATTAAGCTGTATTCTTCTTTAGTTTCTAGGGCAACAAAAGTCTGCTTTGAACCAGACACACAAATTCTTCTCAGGCTATACAGTATCATAAAAACTCTAGTATCTACCTGCCTTAGTTTCTACATGGGGACTAATGAGAGAAGTTCAGGCCAGCTGTTTGCCAATTAGCCCTGTTATTTCTGTTTTACCTTTTCTTAAGTTTTAGTGACCTGCAGGTAGGTTCATTGCAATCAGTCAAATTCTTTAAAAAACAAATAAATAAAAGCCTCTGTGAATCTGCAGTTTATATCAGTATGTAATGCTCAATTCTGCAGATTAGATCGTGGCAGTCAAATTATCAGGGGTGAATTTTGTGACCTAGGCTTGCATTTTAGGGGCCAGATCTGGGTAGTGCCAAAAGTCAGGGGCACGGACTTTTTGGAGTAAAAGGTTCTTGCCTTGAGATGGAAAAAACCCTGTGTCTTTCTCTGTGGTTCCGACTGGACAGGACAACACAGTCGTTCCTGAACACTAATCTTTTGGAAGTGGGTGATGCTACTAAGAAGGTTTTGAATTAATTGTTAGGCCTATTCTTGAAGACTGTAAAAGTGCAATTTTAATGAGCTAGAGAAAATCCTATTAGAATAGTTTAAACAAGTTTTGCAGTGGCATTTTTATCAGTGATTGTAAATTGGTTAAAGTAATATAAGAGTGTGTTGGCTTTGAAGAGTGAACTAATACTTTAGAGGACTATAGTCTTCTGGCCCTTTTAAAATGCATATGCATTTCACTGTTTTTTTGCTATTTTTACTTTATGTATCCACTACAAAGTTTCACTTTTTACAGTTTAAATAAATAAGGATAAAGAGTTTGAAGTTGTCATTAACTTATGCCTGAGCTTTAGTTAATTCTGCAAAATCTGGTTAGTTCGTTTTGCTGTCAAAAATTCTAAGATATATGTCTGTCTTGAGGCCTGTAAGTATGATTATCACTTCCTCTACATAAATGAATAGCTATAAATATTTATATAACTTTTTCATTTGTTTCTCAGCCCATTTTCTATGTAAACAAGCATTATGCAACTCAGTCGTCTGCTTGTCTCATCTTCCTCCATTACCTGCTAGTAAGTTTTGAAGTTCTGCAGCACAGTTGAACTAAATTAAACATTAGGACAAATTCCCAAAGAGATTGTGGAAGGCCTGTCCTTGGAAGTTTTCAAGACTGAACTGTGCATGGCCCTGAGGAAGCTGGTTGAGATTTCCTGGCTGACCTTGCTCTGAGCAGGGGGTTGGAGACTTCCCAAGGTCCCTTCCTGCCCAGATCAACATCTGGAACAAATTAGAAATCTAAATAATGATGAAGTTCTGTCAGAATTGTTGGTGGGAAAGATACACTGTCACTGCTGTAGTTATGGAAGAAACTGGCACATGCTTAATTCTAATTTTGGACTGGAGAATGGTGAGGGGAAACTTCGTAGGCAGAAGGAAAAACTAGAGCTTTAGATAGCAGCATTGATAGACTCTGTAAGATTGCAAACTAGACCTACCATTGTACTCATAAATTACTTTACAGACTCTGCTTTATACAAAGTCTGGATGCTGTTTCAGCTTTTCCAAAAGGCTTATTAACAGTATTTTATTGCAAGGATTTTTTTTTTTAGTCGAGTTATAGGCATGAACTTTAATATATCTGAATTGGTACAAATCTGTTTGGTCACTTGCTTTCTCCTCCCTCACCTTTGTCAGTGCTTGCTTGTACAGGAAGTTTACCGTATATTTTCAAATATTACAGTAATTTATCTAAACATTTGCACATCAAGATATGCTTCTGAGAGAAATTTCTTGTGACAAAGCATGTATTGATAGATAAATAGTAATGCATTTTAGAGTCACTGTTGTTTGAACACAACAATGTAATAACTTTGAACTGTGAAACAATTGGAATTCATAGATCTGTATGATGTGCAAGAGGCTCACATTGCTTTTAATAGGTATCTGCATTTTTCTTTGCCTTTGTAAAGGGACCTATTCAGTCCCACATCACCAGAATAGGCAGGTTTTGTGACCTCATAGAGTTTTGTACAGAGGAGCAAGGAAGAGGAGAAATCCCTCAATGTCAGCATATGTTTTAAGATATTGTGAGCCTTTGCAGTTTCTGCTCAAGCCGGTGGTGTTGAAGTGAGGTAACAACCTTGACTTTGTCCCCAAAGCTGGTGTTCTTGCTTCAAGGCACACCTAATCCACCAGCTTTATTCTTTCTGCTGACAGGTTTGATGTTGGCATGGAATCTGCCCTAAAGTTCTAAATACTTGTAAAGAATTCCCAAATTTTTCTGGTGTTACATAGCTTACTGCTGAGAATAGCTGGGATGCAGGGTGCTTTTTCACTTGAAAAGCAAGCAAAACTGCTACTGCATCCTTCAAGATGTTCCATCACTAAGAATGGAAGACCTCAGAAATGTTTATGTGCCATAGGCAATAGAGGTTAAAGCTGACAACTCTTTTCTTCAGATGGAGAGCAGAGGTACAGAGTTCAAGGCACCTGCTAGAAATTGCACAGGAGGTCTGTAAGAGGGTGTGAAACTGAACGCACATCTCTTAAATCACGTTGGCATTCTTCTTGCTTCATGCTTAATCTTTTTTCTCTGAGACATCGGCGGATAAAATTTAATTATAAGTGGTTATGTCTGAAAAAAGTAGTCATTTAAAAGAAATGTCTTTTTTTGAGACTTCAGAATATAAATAAAAGATAGATGGTAGTCTCTTTAATTTTAGAATCTTCTATATGTTGCACATTCGGTAGGTACTGAAAGCCATGACATATCCAGTCATGCTCATTGTGTTGGAATAAACATTAGTATATTAGCATGGATATGGCTTAAAAATATTCCAGGTGAGAAAACTAATGTGGTTATTAACAATAATTTTCAATTATGGATGCAAAGCTTAAATATTGAAATGNTGAAATTGATGCAGCTGTGAGAATCTCGGAGTTGTTGGACATTCTGATTTTCTGGCTGCTTTTATGAGCAAGGAAGTTAGTCACAATGGAAAAATCAGGTAAAACATTTGCCTTGTATTTACTTGTGGTTGTTGCTTC
>VYZR01084838.1:180076-221455 GCA_013400675.1 Oxylabes madagascariensis
TCCTGCTTTCCAAACTAATTAGTAGAGTTCCAGTTTTTTCAGGATGATCTCTCTGTCCCAGATTTGGGGCTGGTTGTTTGTTCTCTATTTTTTAATGGTTCAGCTCTTTCTAAGGATAAAACAATGGAAGATGCACCATTCTGCATGTGCTAAATTCTTGAAAACATTCAAGAAAAAAAAACTGGCATCATTCTGGTTTGAACCACTGAAAAATGGCCCAAAACCCCACAATATTGGTATATGGGTCTAAACTTGGCCAAATTATAAGCCTCTGAAAAAATGGTTTGCCCTATAAGAAGGGATGAAAGCCTGCATCCAGACTCTTCAACTGAGTTGGATATGCTTTCTGCTCTTTGTATTTCATATATAGTAACTGCTGGGTGCAAGGCACAGTCCCTGTCTCTACACACTGGCTGAGAGCTGAGAAATGGAGTGGGAAAGAGTAGGATGAGACTTCAGCAGAGGATTTCCAACTGTAAATCTTAATGTTTCTTGTTTAAGAAATAGAAATAAGCTTTGCTGGCAGTGAAGTCATCTAGGAGCAGATTCAGAGGCAGACTACATTAACCCCAATAGTGGAGGAGTGGTCTGAGCACAGGAACCTCATAACCTGCCTGATGGCATGTCACCAACACAGGGACACGAGGAAAACTCCAAAAGTGCTAGTGTGGTTTTGCCTAGAAGTCCTTGCCTAAGTAAAGCAATAATAAGTTAACCTTTATAATATTTGCTGTGTGAGATTTTAAATACAGGAATTGATTAATTGAATAATAATTGATTAATGCAAAGGAGATAAGATTCTGCAAAGCAAAATAAATGATACATAACTGTCCTATTGATAGAGAGGAAATGGATGAGGACACTCAATGCTATGTGAATTAAGGTTCTTCTCAAATTCTCCATGAAGCCTCAAGACTTCTAACAGACGCTGTTCTAACAGGGCAGGATTCCTTCTAGGCCTTTGTCTTTCTCTAACTGGTTTTTAGATAAAGTATATTTTTTTCCTGTGTGGTTCTGTTGAAAATTTTTTGAGGGGAAGACAGCAATTAAATGCAGTATTGATGTAACATTTAGCTTTGTGTTTCGAGATGGAGGGAGAACACCAAAGACTCTTCTGGTTCTGCCTAATTTTTCAGGAAGAGATACATTGTGAAGATTCAAGAAGTACTCATAAGAATTGGCACCTCTTTATTAAGGGAACTCAATCAACCTTTCTTGATGAAGGTGCTATTTGTGGTTATTTCTAGGAGCGTGCTTATTCAAGCAGTCAGAGATCATGAAGAGTGGGTGGGTACTTGGAGCATGTTGTCTACTTGTTCCCCTTTTCAACCGGGGAATGTTGTGCATGACGTGCATGATAGTTCGCTTAGATAATTCCTAATCTCTGCATTTAAAGTTAACACATCAGGTGAATATCCTTCATCCAGCAAGACAATATCCACCTGCAAACAAGCTCTCTGTGATGGCTGTGGGGAGGGAACTCATCTCTGCATCAGATCTAAAGCAAAATGTTCATTTTCCTTGGCATTTTTCATGGCTAGAGGAAATCTGAAGAGCAATAAACATTGCTTTCTCCACACAAGGTGAGGTATCCCCAGTTTCAGAGCTCCTTGATTTGTCCAGAAGTATACACTGGTAAAAAAACTTTATATCTGTCAGTATGGAGGAAGGATAGTGACAGGGAAGATACACTGCTCATAAAGGTACACGACTCTTCACTCCAGGCAAGTCACCTCTGCCGTTGGGTGAACATCATGTTCTCATGTTCATCTTTTTTCTATGTGGAAAACAATTTGTTTCATGTAAGACAAGAGAGATTCTTCCTCCTTTATTCCCTTTTTTTTTTTTTTTCTGGGTTTTTGCTTTTTTTTTCTAATCTTGTATAGGTTTTGCACAAAGCAACCACTGTGTGCTCTTGAATCAATAGTTCATGGCAGAAGCTGCATCTCCCCTGCTTTCAGGAGACACTCTGACTCAGAAATGTACACAGCCTATGCATCACTGAAGCTACAAACCTAGCTTTCTTGTTTATAAGTGGTAGAGTTTTCCGATAAATTATGAAAACCACACTTTCAAAAAGTTCACAATGCTGCTCCTTATTAAACTTTTTCATTTGTTCCAGATTTTGGCATGTTTGTCAAAAGTTTTAAAACACATCAATGAACGAAAAACACCAAACAATAAAAACCAAGCAAATAAGATAAAAAACAGTACAAACCAAATTCAGGTTTCCTAATCTTGCTATCTCCAGCAAAAAAATAGTTTTAGCTACTATTTGTCACCTCTACGTGTCCAGAAACCTATAAATGCAAATTAAAAGGAAGGAAAGGGGAAGCCTTGGGGAGGGGAAGAATTCTTACAGCTGACTGAGTTTGGATGGCAATATCAAAATAATCCATAAAGTTCCTTGATCAAGTATAAAAAGGAGATGGTGGAAGCAGGTGGCCTCTTGGGACTCGGTGGCAGCAATGATAAGAAAAGTTCTAGATAAAAGAGAACTCCCTGTTCTACCCATAGAAGTCTCCCTGTAAGGAAGCACGTGAATGAACAGTGTCTGCCACACTGTGTGGGTGCTGGGTGACGAGCAGCCTGCTCCTGCAATGCTGCTGTGAGTGCCGAGAAAGCTGGATTAGCATTGCAGCAGCTGCTACATTCACCTTCTTTAGCAAAGCTTCCCTGCAGACCACAGCTGGGACTTAGTACGTTTAGAGATATGCTTCTTTAACTGATCATGTAATTGCTGCTAAACCTGCATTTTCCTTGAAAAACCACCTTTAGGGGCTGTCCATCACAGAGGAAGAGTAGGGGGGCCATCTTTCTCTTCCATGTGTTAGTCAGGAACTGCAGGGCCAGATCAAGCCGAACACTTGTTCTGCCTTGGGGAGTCACCACGGAGAATGTTTCCAGACAAGCTGGGCTAATCAGTCTGCCATAATTTCAGAGCTTGCTGCTCTGCCACCCTGTGAGAGAGGTATGGCCTATGCTTCCCCCTGACCAGCTGTGTGTCAGTATGGCCCCAGCTACCTCTGCTACTGGATTTCTGGATCAAAAGTCTTAGCCAGTTTTCTGCCACATCACCCAATATGGGGAGTAATTGACTGACCCAAAGATCATTTGGTAGCTCTTTCTGGTCTGTGTGAGAAATAATCTTTGAGATCAGCCCTCTTAGACTAATTAAGCAGAGATCCCCTCTAATCCCCTTCAGAGCAGGCCTCCCATTGCCTTGGCTTTGTGTGGACAGACTCCAGATAAGCTCTGGCCGCGGCCTGATTGCTGAGGCAAACAAGGGCTGTCTGAGACAAACACTCTGCCAAAGGTGTATCGGGGGGCAATTCAGCATCCTTGCTGTCAGCATGTTTGGATGCATTAATTTCTCTGAGTGGCACCAAGAGCAAAGCAGCTCAATGCCCCAGGTGCTTGTGTGCGTTTCCAGCACGGTGAAATGCTCACTGTGCTGCACGGTGGGTGCATTGCTATCCCAGCTTCTCTAGGAATGGCCTCCTGCACATCCCCTGACAACACCCTTCACAACACCCGTGTGCTGCTGCCCGTGTTGAGCTGCAGACACACCACGCACAGGGTGGCTGGCCCTGGCCCTTGGCATGCCTGCCCTGCCTCTGAGCCAGGGCTGAAGTTCTTGGGGTTGCAAACGTCATGTCAGCCCCAGGGGACCCCATCCAGAGGGACTCACCAGGTGAGATGCAGAGCTCAGTTCTCTACTCAGAGATTTTCAGGGTGTGCAGAGAGGATCTGGCAGCCTGCAAGTCACTGAAGGTGCAGGAGGTGATAGGACACCCTTGTGTCAGGGCGCATAGGATGTTTTCCCTTTCACTACCAACACACCTGTTGTTCTTCAAAGGATGGAGTATTTCTTACCTGTCCATTTACTTGTTCACTTCTCAGTAAGCACAACTTACTATCTCTGGCAAAACACTCAATAATGGCTCCTCATACTAATACTGACCAAAGCAACAATCTGAGCGCACAGGAGTGTTTCCTGTAGTTAACTAAATAGTCATGAAAACTGGATAGTTGGAGGCTTCTACAGAAAAGCTAAATTAAAATCAAATTAAACTTGGCAAGGCTTCTCATCTGGGGATTACAGTACAATAGCATTTGAAATGTTCTGCCAGAACTAGTCCTACACTGATGGTAAAGCTGACTTTTGAAGGCCTATCTTCAAAGTCAGTAAAAATTAATACACCCCGGTAATGTCTGTTGAATGCTTTGGAGGAGGTAACCATTGATATTTAGTTAAAGCAAAGTTTCCAGTAAAGACTTATTTTTCCAACTTCTATTTTCTGCACAACTATTTAAAGATACTTTGGAAAAGATGAGCAGTCTCATTTTCTTCAGCTGAGTGGCTTAAGGATGAGTTGGACTCAGGAACCTAGAGTCAGCGGATCTCAAACAACCTGTCCTTCCCAGCTTTTTCCTATTGAAGCAAGGAGACACCTTGGCACATATGCCGTGTTAAAGTCTGGGAATGCGGAATCCTTTCTTCTGCTGATACTTAACAGGCCATTTACTAGTAATTTATCCAAACGTGCACATAAGTTTTATCAGCAGTCTTTTGTTTCAATGGTCTAACAATCTCTTGTGGTGAAATAACAGATGTTTTGCCTTCTCTTTGTGGAGTTTATAGTCTATATTTATATCATACTCACAGGCAATGAGCTTTAAACTTTTGAGTGAAATGTATGCATTATATCCTCATTTCATGCTTGTGGAAAGAGGGTTGTAGAGACAAATATTCATCCAAAGAAGTGTTCTATGGCACAAGAGATCCCCAAACTCCCCTCACTCAGAGTTATTCTGTTAGTAAAAATAACTGAGAAAAAAAATCAAACCCTGAAACTAAATAAATTCAAAAGACCATTGGTTTTGAAACCACCTGCTTCTAAGTGCATCAGCATATACTGAACGTAAAGCAACAAGGAAGGAAATGAAGTTGGCATTATTTCTGTTCGTTAAAAAAACTTGGAGCTCCAGTCTTCTTTCTATGTTTAAAAATCCTGATGAAGTAAGAAGGCTCTGTAGATCGTGATGTACTTAGAAAAGTAGTCTGGGTAAACATAAATTCTACTCTAGTCCTTTTAGTGCTGTATGTGGTCAAAGAGACAAAAAGCATTTCAAGCGCTCGAATGGGGAATCTCCTGGAAAGGGACAGCCTGAATAGAGCCGGCCTTTGTGATGTCGGGGAAACATGAGGTCAGGCTTAGTAAATTGGCAGGAATTATTTAAAAGAGCTGTTACAAATGGAGAAGGGTACATTTTTGTGTATTAGCATGTTTCTGCTCACAATTTTAATGGTCAGAGGGAATAAAAGATGCTTTTTCAGGGGATATCTGTGCATTCTGGCTTGGTGGATGGAAAAGAGAGAAGCGAGGATGGAACTACTCTCTTGCACGCATCTTGGTTCTAGACGCTGAATTCTCTTCCTGATCTTTAAGTTGTGGGGGAAAAGAAAAAAAAACAGAGCAATGCTTTGTGAACCTGATGTCAGAGAATTCCTGTGTAAAAGCAAGCTCACCAGTCTGTTTGGCAGCGTGTGGTGAATAACGAGCCCCTCTAGGGACTCTCCAGCCCCCACCAAGGGAGGCAGATCTTCCCACAGCTGGTATTTAAGCAACCAGTGTGGTGCACTCCAGCTTATGAGTGCATGGGACACCGTGAATGGACTGAGGAAAGAGTGATTCCACAGACAGACTCCTGTTGTCATGCAAAACCCAGGAGAAATGAGGAGAAAAGTTTGTACTAATAGTAACTGCTTTTTCTGATAGGGAAATGTTCCGGGGGAGAGGGAGCAATATGAAAACAGCTACAGGAGACAAGTCAGTATGCGAAACTCCCCCACATAAACAATGCCAATCCAATGAGATCCATAAAAAAAAAGGAAAGCTAAGTGGTCATTCTTTCCTAAAGAGGAAAGCAAAAGTGATAGCAGAAACGCCTGTTCTCACTATCAAAATTGCCTATGTCTGAGAGCTGCTCTGAAGGGCCCTTGTGAGGTGATTTGAACTGGCAGTCTCTGCTGGCACGTACCTACTGGGAAATGCTTTCTTGGAGCTGCTAAAAACAATTTTTAAACCCTCCCCATATTTTCATGCTGAGGCCAGCTGATATCTCCCAGTAAATTAGTTGGCCTAAAATGGCCTCCAAAGGAGGGAAACAAAAGGAAATTCAATCTTGTTTTGGACTCGCACACCTTAGAGTTGGGCAAGGAGGAGGAATGAAGACACCAAAGTGTCTTTCCAGATGAACCCGTCAGAGAATTCACCACTGTCGAGTCAGGGGTGGTGTGAGGTGGCTGCCACTCCTGAGGAAGGTTTGGCCCTGGCCTGAGCAGACAAGATGGAGAGATAAAGGGAAGGAAACACCCAAGGGATTGCAAGGTCCCAACTCGGAGGTTTGGGCCAGCACCACAGCAGAGCCAGTGTCCCTGTGGGGGCTGCTGGCCACTTCTGCTGGTGACAGATCCACCATGGACCAGACCACTGGGCTCAGGATCCCCCCCCCAAGACTGGGTTTGCTGAGCTGCAAACACAGGCACTTGTCCCTGCTAATGGAAAAATGCTGATAACCAGTCCTCTGCTCCTCCGTCCACACCAGCGCTCGGTCCCTTGTGGAGAACCCACTAGAACACTTCCTTGGGATGGAAGCCTTGGCTGCCAAGGGGACTTTGTCTGTAACCTGTCAAATGAAGGCTGTGGTCAGGAAGGCTCNTGCTAAAAACAATTTTTAAACCCTCCCCATATTTTCATGCTGAGGCCAGCTGATATCTCCCAGTAAATTAGTTGGCCTAAAATGGCCTCCAAAGGAGGGAAACAAAAGGAAATTCAATCTTGTTTTGGACTCGCACACCTTAGAGTTGGGCAAGGAGGAGGAATGAAGACACCAAAGTGTCTTTCCAGATGAACCCGTCAGAGAATTCACCACTGTCGAGTCAGGGGTGGTGTGAGGTGGCTGCCACTCCTGAGGAAGGTTTGGCCCTGGCCTGAGCAGACAAGATGGAGAGATAAAGGGAACCCAAGGGATTGCAAGGTCCCAACTCGGAGGTTTGGGCCAGCACCACAGCAGAGCCAGTGTCCCTGTGGGGGCTGCTGGCCACTTCTGCTGGTGACAGATCCACCATGGACCAGACCACTGGGCTCAGGATCCCCCCCCCAAGACTGGGTTTGCTGAGCTGCAAACACAGGCACTTGTCCCTGCTAATGGAAAAATGCTGATAACCAGTCCTCTGCTCCTCCGTCCACACCAGCGCTCGGTCCCTTGTGGAGAACCCACTAGAACACTTCCTTGGGATGGAAGCCTTGGCTGCCAAGGGGACTTTGTCTGTAACCTGTCAAATGAAGGCTGTGGTCAGGGAGGCTCCTGTACTTGCATCACAAGCCGCATGCTCATCCTGCGAAGTGTGCCTGTGTGTCCTTGCTTTCTTCATCACTGAAGAGAGATTTTTTCTGTTCGAAGGAGAAAATGGACACAAGCTCCTCCGAGGCTACATGCAAAACTGATGTTCACCGCCTGTCATGCAGGCAATAATTATTAGAAACTGGAAGCAGCAATGCATGGCCCCCCCAGCCTGACCTCCCTCAAACGCAATCAGTGAGGGCAGCCTTACGTGGGTGACAGTAGCTGGGCTTTATACTTCACTGTGCTCTTTTTCTCCTCATATTTTTGGGCTAAAGGCAGTTTTTGTCTAAGCCCTCACAGCCTCTGTCACCACCCCCTTTAGACAGGTGATAAGTTTTAGTGACAACATGCTCTCCTTTCTCCACCCAGTAGCTTTCGAATGAGCTCTTCCAGCCCAGGAGATGTTCATTTAATGTTTGCTGTGAGCATCGCCTGTGCTAATTGAGATTCTCGGCACTGAGGTGGTGCTGATGGGATGCAAGGTCACGGGGTGTATCTATTCCCTGATTGAACGTGGCTTTTGGAAGAAACTTGCTCTTGCCAGTGCTTGATATGAATTTGAAATTCACTTCCAGTGCCTGTTCTGCAGGCATTTGAAATTCACTGTTTTGCAAACCCTCCTGCAAAGGTTGGTTTCTGGATAGCAAATGTGACATAAGCCTTTGCAGGCTGCCCTCCTCTCTGTGAGCCTCTTCTATGGCCATGGGAAGGGTAATATTGAGCCTCTGCCTCCTGGAGCTACCCTGGACATTCTTGAACTCAAATCAAGTGATTGCCACATCTTCAAGGCTGGCTGTTGACAGTTTTTCCAGCCACAATCGTAGGAAATAGTGCTGCTAGAGCCAAAAGGAGTGTATATTCAAGCGGTTCCATGAAATGCCACCCTACTTATACCACAGAAACCTACAATTTATCTTCCCACAATTTTATCTTCCCACAATTCCCTTCTCTGCTCAGACCCGAGTGCTGTGTCCTGTCAGGGTCCTCTTCAGTCTTAACAATTCTGGAACTTGGTCAGCAAAAACCACCTGGCAGAAGAGCTCGCTGGCACTGTCAAACCTGTCATTCCTACTCGCTTAGTACTCAAGACCCTGAAATGGCAAGAGTAGGCAAAAGATGTTTCTGAATATTAACTGAAACAGGCAGGAGACAAAGGAGGAAGGAAAAAGTATTCATTTCAGTGCAACAAGAGGTGAGGAATTGGGTATGCTTTCCTTCCAAACTGGCAGCTATGATTAATAGAGCTGTTAACGACCTGGAACAGCAGTGCGGGTGCAGAGCCGGCTGGTACCAAAATATACAGCTACTTTCATAAATACCAGGGAAGACTGGGAGGTCATGGTCCTAACTGGGAAAACTAGATGCATAGCACAGCAGGGGGTGGAAATCCTTTTCACGTTGCATGTGGAAAGGGATGATTTGAAAGTTTTCATTACATACAGACTGTATGTCCTAGAGTAACTCAAGTCACCTTGATCCAGGCACCATTGCACTTCATTGTGTTCAATAACCTGGACTCAAAATAGACACCAAATCTGAAAACTGACACAATGTGGAGATTCCTTATAAAATTATTGTACTTGAAATATTGTAGAGTGTTATTAGCATGCCATTTCACATGGTACATCAGCGGCAGCAAAGTGAGCCAGAGACAAGAATGAAAAGGATTAGCAATATGCAAAACTTCTGCAGTCAGCAGTGGAAGAAAGAGAACTGCTCAAGATAGAGATGGGTCTAATATGATGAGACTAAGAGGTGAAGATGTGACAACTGGTAAGTAGCACAGTGCATGCAGATCCAGCAGAGTCCATGCACCTTCTCATACAACTCCAAAAGGGAAAGCAACACAAATACAAGGCAGTGGAGTTTATTGCACGAGATAACCATGGTTAAGGAATTGATAGTGCTGAAACTGAAACAACACTTAAATGCATAATGATGGGAAGGAATAAAAGCACAGCAGCAGCCATAACGCTCCAGAGCTATCCAAACCAATGTCTTGAAATTTCAGTAGCCACTGATGGACACAGGGGAAAAGACAGAGTGCATCAAATACTCTGCCTTGGGAGGGATGGTCCAGTGGAGTCCGTGAAATGTTCTTTATATGTTTGTGCCAGGAATAGCATCTGCTCTTTCTGGTCACCTCCTTCTCGTGTCAGTGGCACTGACAGTGCAGACATGGTACAAATGTGATGAACACAACCTAAAGGACAGCAAAGGCCTTTCCAGGAGCACCATCCCTGCTGGATCTGGATCCTTTAAGAAAAAGCAAAAGGCAGTAAAGCAGAAAACCCTGGCTCATTCTGGAAACACTGTTGATGCTTTACATTTAATCCTGCCATTATTAATGACTGAAATACTCTGGCAGCTGGTGGGTATCTGGCAACCTGCACATCTGAGTCAGATCTCCACGGAGCATCCGCTCCAAGCTGGCTCCAGCATCAAAGCATTCTCCTTGTTGGAAACCTCCATGGAAGAGCCAGTCAGAAGACAGACTGCAGGTCCACTGGCTGAGAGAACTTTCTTGCAAGCATGTTGGCACAGTTCTGGCCATGTGCGCTGTGCCTGTCCTCACACAGCCCTCACAGCCCAGCAGCACCCTCAGCAATGCTCAGGTGGGGGACCACAGGCAGTGGCAGCTGAGACAGAGAGTAGAGGTTTCCTGGGGCCCTGACACAAAAGCCTCAGTAGTGTGGAAGTCCTGTATGATGGTGCATTGTGAAGTGCCTGGGACCCTTATGCTGAGATCCAGCAGCCTCATCACTATCTGAATGTCTCTCCAGCCATGTTTCCTTGGCTTCAGAGTCAGAGAATGGGGCGGCAAAGCACACATCTATGCAAAAAAAGGCACAGAAAAATAATGTCAGACCCTTAAATTACAGAGATCTTCAGAGTCTGAGGATCTGTGGGTCTGGCAACAAAAGGCATATTTTACACTATAAGAAACCACTTTCATAACCACCAGCTTCATAACATTAAGTTCATAAGGGTAGAAGAGAGGGGGAATGGGATGTTCGGCATCATGAAAACCAGGATTTTTTTGGAGTGCATATCCTGCATCTTGTCCTATTAAAACTGATGGGATATTGATGACCATCTCCTGTGTGCAGCAACAACTCTTAGAGCAAGAAGTATAATAATGTATTCTTAAAACTCATCTAAAAGTATTCAAGTATTTGCACATATGAACCTTCAAACCTCCCTGCCAGCCAATTCTGTAAGCTGATCTCTGACAAGAGCAACGAGATACATCTAATTTTGAAATGCTGCTTCTTGGTTAAGAGATGCTGTGTGGGGCTGGGATGATCCTAATGTATGCCATATGCAAAAGGCAACTCTGACCTTGCGTGCCAAAAGAGGCTCATTTGAGCCTCGCATTACAGTGCTGTGCTTACAGGCAAATAAAGATAATTTCTCTGGATTGTTACTATTTGCTTTACCAGCTGTCTCTCAAAGCACTGGAGCAGATAATCGGAATGGCCTGGCAGCCGTTCTGTTGCAAAATCATTGCTACCCAGTTGGCTGCGACTAACAGCAAGCAAAGATCAGCCTTGCTGGATGAGGGTGAGCTGACCGTCATCTCAAATGTCCCCTGCATGGTTGTGGCTGCGCTAGGGAGAAGGGCCTTCCAGTGGGAAATACAAACCGATGTAAGGAGCACTTCAGGGAAAGAGGTTGGCAGCACCTGTTCCCAGTGGTCCCAACAGTGCCAGATGGTGGGCAAATACAGGCAGGTGCAGCCCTCTGCAGGCTGGGGGGCTCTGTGGTGGATTCCTGATATCAGGAATTCAGGCACTACTACCCTAAACAGTTCTGCAGGAGGACCCTGGCTAGGATGGCAGCTGATGCCAGCTGTCTGCTCAGGGCAAGAACACCCCAGAGAAGCCCTTCAGCCCAAATGGTGACCCTGAGGCTGATGCTGTCTCAGTTTTCCCTGTGTGGCTGAGTCCTTCAGAGTGTTGTGCTGCAGAGGATGAGCAGGCAGCCAAGGAAGGCACCCTGACCCAGCTCCAGCACAGCACCGAGAGAATTGTGAATGTGCTGCCTGTGAGCTGTGCTTCCCCTACAGCACTCGGTGGCATTTGGAGCTCTGGGGAAAGGACTGGACATACCCAGCACCATATGGCCCCAGCAGACAGAACTGAGAGGGCGGCCTGGTGGTGCCTTCACGAAGCAGCAGCGCTTTTTTAACTTGAGTTCCCACCAACTCCACTCAATGCTGTATGATCTGGTGCATTAAAAATAGCACCATGTGCAGAACCAGGTGGAACAGCAGGGTTAGCCACACACACTGCTTTTGCTGCTGTGAGAACAGGAGTGTCATGTTCAATGCACTAGTGGAAAAGGTGAGTGTGGCACAGCCACCCAGACCTCCTCCCTTTGGACCTATTCTGTCTCCTTCCATTCCTATCCCCAAAATACTTTAAAAAGAACGCTAAGAAGTAAATTTTCAAGAAGAAACAATTAATACCGGATGAAGAAAAAGCACACTATTGCTTCTTCTGTTCTAGCACAACAGGGTGACCCAACTATTGTTCCAGAAACATGCATAGCTAAAGCAAAACCTAATTATTTCCTTCTACCTCTAGCTCCAGCTTTATATCCTAGTGCTAGCATAGGCAAAATGAGCTGTTTGTCAGGGGAGGACTTTGTACCACTGGAAAAATGCACCTGGCAGTCTCCCCAAAATTCTCATAATTTTTAATACAGCTTTCATGTTTGTTTTCACTTTCCCCTTTGTTAAACATTTTAGGCAACTCAAATGAAGCCCTCGCCATCAAACCAGCCTTTTAGCAGTAATGACATAAATTACATTGTTCTCCTGAGCTTGCAGCACCCAGCTATTAAATCTAACCATGGGAGTTTGGCAAATCTTTTCATGCATGAGGCAGCTGTTTCATTTCTCTCCTGCTTCCACTCTCCACCCCCTTTTTTTGCCTTGCATGAGCACAGTGTGCACTCTGAGGGACACACTGTACCCAGACCCCTTCTCCTAAGGTGCTCTGCACAGAGCCACAGGGCTCCCTGAAACACCCCCCTGAAACACTCCGTGCCCATGGGGGGACGCAGACCTGCTCTTGGTGCCAACCTGTCACAATTCTCCAGAAGTACAATCTCAGGTGCCCAGAGTGGTTTCATGGTACAGGGCTGGCAGAAGCAGCATGACTTAGAGAGTCACCTCCATCACCCAGGGGCAAATCCTGGCTCCTGCTGTTGGGATGCTCCCTCTCAGTGCAGCACAACTTGGGCATTTATCACACTGGTGCATGGAACAAGCTGCCCAGAGTCTGTGCTCAGTTAAACAGTCCTGAGAGTTTCTTTGTTTACCTTGGGGTTCCTCTGGAAGCATTTTGACTTGTATTTTCTCAGTGTAGTTATCTACCCAGGCTGGACTACCTTGGAAAAGCCATCACCTTGCAGAAGCTGTAGCTGTGCATACCCTGCTTCAAGGGGCACTTATTTTCATCTTCAAATTGCCCTGCCATCAATGGGCATTTTCATGCTGTGCACAGTTATTCAATGCCAATACTCTAATGCAGGCTAAAAGAGGGTTAATTTGCAATCAGTGATGTTTAACACACACATGCAAATGGTAACGCGCCAGTCACGTATTTCCGCTCGGAATGGTTGTCTCACAAGGGGATGCATGAGATGGCTGCTGCACAGGCCACTCCTGGTTATTCTTGTCCCCATGTGGTATCAGGACAACCTACCAGATGGACCAATGTGCCTGGGGACACTGACCTGCTCCCCATTGCCATCCTTTCCCAGTTCTGCTGCTGCATCACTGCCAGGTGGTCAAGAAATGGATGGGAAGCCCTGTGCTCCCAGACAGCATCTCCCAGAGGGCATCAGCTGCAGACTCAGTGAAGGAATTGAGGAGCCCTATGACTGGTTTGGGCCTCTCTGCAAGGGAAAAAATGAAACTCAAACCCAAGCCTATTTTTTTTCAGTAAGCTCTGGCATGAGCAGAGAGGCTTTTCTCCTGATGAACTTTCTTTTTCTGTGCAACAGCAACCAAAATAAAAAGAACAGCACTTATATGGGGTTTATTAGTAGACAAACAAGGTTAAACAGGTTAAGCAGTGGAAATAAATGTCTCGGTGTTCCTATCTCGGAGCAAATAGATGCCTGAATGTTCCTGTGAGACATATTTGCTGGTGCTGCAGTGCAGAAAGACAGGCACTGCAACCCTTTGCCTCAACAAGCAAAACATATCTGTGCTGGGAAGGGAGGGAAATGTTTTTCCTCCTGAGTTTCAGAAAGCTGGTTTTGAAACAGAGATTAGAGGTGTCAGTAATGGCAAAGAGAATGCACCCCCCTTGCAGTTCCACTGGACCAAAGGAACAGCAGCACTAAGCCATTCTGCCCTGACTGACAGAGGGAGGGATGGGGCCACACACTGACATAGATGCCATCCCCAGTCCAGCACGTGCTCCGTCCCCAGACACCGAGCAGCATCAGTAATAGAAAGGAAGAAGTGACTATTTTTCCCATCCCTGTATCTGCCACCCAACAGCTGTGCTGACCCACCCCATCTGTGGCACAACGTGGGGCAGGAGAGGAGCAGTCGCTGCTCTCCCTCCACCTCTAGCACAAGAGGCATGAGGTGGGGATTGGAGTAGCTTCTCCAGCCCAAGGATGGATGGGGAAAGTGTGTATTGGTGTGGATTACCATTAGTCTTGGGTGGGTGTGTGGCTGACCTTGCAGAAAAGCCTCCAACTGTTTACTAAGTGCCTGGGTTTATGTCTATAGGGATTTAGAAAATCTTTGAAGAAGATGACGGTTTTATCAGTCATCAAAGACAGGATTTAGCTTCATTTGATGGACTCCTAAATTCATTCCTCTCACCTTCCAGTGTATACCTAAATATGAGCATCTGAGTCACTCCTGGGGCTCCATTAACTGCAGTGGGGTGTTTGTATATGATTTGCCTTTAGTTTTAGATGTGCATACTTGGGTGCAATTCCACCCCAGGCATTCATTATTTGCCCTTGATGGGCACCCACACAGGCAGCCCTGTAAGGGATTGCGTGAGTGCTCCAACTCCCTTTCAGTGTGAGGTCCCCAGGGATTTAAGCAGAATGAAGGGCTGTCACAGTGGCACGGAGAGCGTACATATGGCTCTGATGGGGTCCTGCTCTCATGGTTACAGCCCCTGCTGGGGGGGGGCACAGTCAGCTACCAGGGCGGGTGATGGCTGTTCAAACAGCTCAGTCTATGTCTGCAAAAGCATTTTGGCCTGAAGGCTTGTTTTCACATCATCACACCACTGCATTTGCTACTGCTCTCCTTGGATCACTTCCTTCCTGCCATGGTTATGTCTGGCTGACCCAAGAGGTGCAACCCTCCATGTGATCCCAGCAAAAGTCAGTGGCACTGCTGTCTCAGCACTTCCAGCCACAGCCAGGGGCCAGGGCAGATGAGTCGAGGTGCTGTGTCTTGTACATCTGCGCTTGCCTTGATAATCTTAAAAGATAAAAGACATGGGCACTTACAGAGACAGGTAGACACAAAGGTTTGTTCACAAGATGAAGTAGGCAACCTCCAAGTTCAGCAAATAACTGCTGAAGGAGTAAACTCCAGTAAAAGCTAAATGGAAGTGAATTAATGCAGCTAATCTACTTTTCAGCTTGATTAACTTCCACCAAATAATCAGCAAATTCTTACAAGTTTTCGATAATAATGTTGAAAAGTACTCAGGGGTCCAGGACAAAGAAAACTCACATGACATCCCTCATGGCAGCACAGTATGAGTACAATATTCATCACATTCTTGCTGCAATAGTAAGCATTTCCAGGAATGGGACTTCTCTTGGCAAAGAGACTTCACCTACATGCCTAAGCTACCAGTGTGGTGGGATAAATGCTGGTAAGTCTAGCAATAAAAGGGTTTTCAAAAAACAAATTTAAGAGGAGGAGGTTATGTGAGACTCATTAAAGCCATTTGCTTGATTTAACTACAGAGACAGAGAAAAGCAATTTAAAAGCAGAGATACCAATGGACAAAGGAATGAGAAAAGGAAAGACAGAGGGAAAATCCAGCTGTTGAAAAAAGCTTACATATAGCCTGAAGTGCAGGGGGGGAGGGACTGGGCCTGATACAGGTGACGGTGTGCACAAGATCAGAAACACACAACTGCAGTGTTTGCACACTTGTTAAGGAGCTGGTCAGAGTGAGTGAAGGGAAGAAAATGTGGATATTGTACAGACAATCGTGGAGCAAAAGCAATGACCACGACAGGTAGATAGAAGATAATAGATGGATAGATAGGCAGACAGATAAGCAGAAACGACAGTGACCGACCTATGAGCTGTTAAGGAAACAGAGAAACCAATGTAAATAGAAACAAGAGATGTTATCAGCTAATTTTGGAAGAGATGATTGAGGAACTAGGGACTGTGAAACCGACTCGGTGTGCTCTGCCACACACTCCAAGCAGCAGCTTTAGAAGTGGGAGAATGCTTTGCAGTTTCAGCAGAAATAGACACTCTTGAGAATCATATCATTGAAAAGACCTGAAGTTCAGAGTTACTATCCGGAAAATAGTTCTGCTAATAGTTACAAGCCCCAGATATTCTTGGATGCAGTAGTTCACTGGTCATTGAACCAAGCAAGGGTGACATTACCTCAACCTATTTTGCTACCCTTTGAACTGGTTATAGAAAATCTCATTGCAGAAGATGACCTTGGACCAAGTGGGCATGAGGAGATTTGGTTTAAGTCAACAGAAAGATAACAGAAGTAAATTATAATGATATGCTAATGAGAAAAATTTCTCAAAGATGAACACGATGCTGCGTGCTTGGGACAGGAGGCATTGCAGTTGACTGCTGACAGGGTAGGGTGGCCACAGTGACAGTAGCTCCAGCTCTGTGGGAAGCCCTGCCTGGTCTTGGCTGCTCCAGCACCATCCATATGGGCCTGGGACAGGCAGCTGGGAACCCATTAGAGCATTTTATTCTGGTCTTTGCACCTCCTTGCAAGCAAACCGACAAAACTGCTTCAGAGCCACTCAACTCCTCCTGTTGATTTACCTTCCCAAATGAAATTATCTGTGAGATCCTGACATTCAGCTTCCTGCTCAGGTTAAAAGGAGTAACAATTTATTCAGGTCTCAAAAAGTAAGAGACTAGCTTGGCGCTGCAATTCAATAAGAATAATTATCTAGACTGCAGGGTCAGAGCCAGGATGACTAATGGAAATGTTCACAGAAATGGAAATTACCTCGCTACAGATGGAAGCTAAACTCCGAGTTTAATATATTCTAGCTAAAAAGACCAGATAATCTCCACCCCCAGTGCTGAGGGAACTGGTCCATGAAATTGGCAGTCTGATAGTAAGGATTTCTGATCTATCAAATCAGAGACAGATACCATAACACAGGAATCCAGTTAGTGTGAGAAATGGAAAGGAGGGTATGATCCAAGCTGTTTACACACTCATTAATCCAGCCTCATTGGTTTACAACCCTATAAAACAAATTTTGAGTGAACAAATAATTTTCAAGTAATAAAACATGGCAGAAAGTGAAGCTAAAATGTGGCATAGGCCAACCAAAGGTCAGTGAGATGGCAGGCTTGCTGGCTCAGGACGCACAGACCTGAGGGACAGCTGCAGCTTACTTGTTGCAAATCCAGGGGCAAACTTGTTGCTCATTCTTGGACTCCGAAGCCTTGGTGACGAGGCAGGAGGGTGGTGGTAGCACGCACCTTGTTGCAGGGAGGCAGCCTGGACACTGGTAACATTTCTGGACACTGGTAACTGAGTAACTGAGGCCACTTTGATCACCTTTACTGTGTTGCAGGTACATCACCTTGTCAAAACAAGTAGCGCTCCTACACCAGTAACTCTGGAAAAAACAGTATCCAAAAAAACCAAAGCAATTTGATCAAAAAGCCCATAGATATCTTGAGCTAGCGGGTGAAAGCCCATTCATTGCTTCAAAGTCTGTAAAAACACCCATCCAAAAGGCAATTTCTGTTTTCAAAGAGCAAAAGGCACTTGGAGCCTGGACCTAAATTTGTAGCAAGCAGGCAACTGTAGAGTCTCAAGCTCACAGAGGAAGGGCTGGGCCCTGCTCTACAGTCAGGGACCTTTCTTTATTTGTGGTGCTCAGCAACTCAATTTCTAACAGCTTTGTTGATATACCCAGTCCTCATGTTTGCCAGCACGAAAATTCGATGGATTTTGTATGCAAGCCTAGCATAAATTTTAGCAACTCTTTCCTTCTTTACACTCTAAAAAGTGATTTTTCCTTTTTCTTTTAGAGGCTGCTGGCAGACAGCCTATGAGACAGTTTTAACATGGAAATTTTGCTTAACTTAGATGTGTAGCTGTGGTGGGTTGACCTTGGCTGGACGCCAGGTCCCCACCAAGCTGCTCTATTACTCCTTTTCCCAGCTGGACAGGGGAAAGAAAATAAGATGGAAAATGACTCACAGGTTAAGATAAGGCAGTTTACTAAAGGAAAAGAGAAAGTTTGCGTGCACACAAGCAAAGAAAAAAGCCATGGCTTTACTCTCTTCTTCCCATCAGTGAGCAATGCCCAGTCGCTTCCTGGGAAGCAGGGCTTCAGCACCCTTAGCATTGGCTCTGGAAGGCAAACATTGCGAGTAATCCTCCTCTCCTTAGCTTTTATATCTGAGTTGACATCACATGGTGTGGAATAACCCTTTGCTTGATCTGGGTCAGTTATGTCCCCTCCAAGGATCCATCCCCAGCCTACTGATAGCATTAGCACCATCACTGATGGGCTCAGCCTTGGGCAGCAGTGGGTCCATCCTGGAGCTGGGCATTGGCTCTGCTGGACATGGGGGAAGCTTCTGGGAGCTTCTCACAGAAGACACTTCTGAAGCCCCCCTGCTACCGAGACCTAGCTATGCAAACCCAATAAAGGAGTACTATAAATGCTTTTCCCATGAGACCAATGCCACTGCAAGGCCATACATTGATGCTGGGACATGGCAGACAGGAGGGACAGGGTGGAGGCAGGAGGTGAAACACTGACAAACTGCACTGTCCCTGCAATGTGTCCACTGCCCAGACCCTCAGACCCCAAATCCCACCAATGCTGCATAGAGTGACAGGAGGCATTTTCAGGGTATTTTCTTGCCATTGCCCAAGTCAGTCCCAGCCTGAACAAAAGATTTACCAAGTCTTATAACTATTCACAAGAAAGCCTTGGCTGAAAATGGTATTTAGAGGCTGACATAGATGTACAGAGAATATAGGTATGTACCAGGACTGCTGTGGGGCTGATCTGCCCAAGTGTCCCACATCAAATTGCACGTTAGTACTGGAACTTTGGCCCTTGTTCAACAAAGTGTAGATCAAAACGAGCTGTGCAATCTTCTGCTGCTACATTAGTCAATTATCCCTGAGCTCCACGACTCAGTCCTTGCCCTGCCATAATGCTCCCATGGACAGCAGTACTGTGGCCAGTTGCTACGTAGAGGATTAAGGGTTTAGTCCTGCATTAATTCTACTAATAAAGACAAGTTAGAATAAGATCAAGGAAAATGGAGTAGGAAAAAGCTAGAAAATATTGCTGTGGTTGTTTTACCAACCCCCCTTTGTTCTGCACTGACCCACGAACTCAGAACTCAGAAAAAAAATTACACAATGCAGACATTTGCAGCTCCATGAATACAAGATCTGGACAGCGCTACTCAGAAGGAGGGCCTCAGAAGAATTACTTTCCTGTATCTCCTCACTTCCTTCCCTTGCTCAAGGCACAGCTTTTTCTCAGACTTGCTGCCCCAATTCTTCAACACTTTTTTGTGCTTTTGCTACTTTATTTTACTGCAGAGCCCCTGTTACACAGAAGCTCAAGGAGCTCAAAGGAGTACACAGGAGCTTTCCTGAACTTCTTGTCAAAGCTGATTGTGAAGGTGCCTGTGTTAGAAGAACAGTTCTATTAACTTTTGACCTGTAAAAATTGACTCCCAACTCCATGCCTGGACAGCTCCTGGACAGAGAGTAGTAAGGCCAGCATTTACTTCCCCTGAAGCTACAAGAGCAGCCGTGGCTGGAGCTGGGACTTGGATGCTTCACAGCTGCCTGCTGTGCCTGGAGCTGCAGGAGGAGGTAGCTCTGGCTGCCACAGGAATGACCAGGGTGTCCCATGGGAGCAAGGAGCAAGCTTCTACAGAGGACTCAAGGAACTGAAATCAAGCGCAGGTTGTTCTGGTTGGGTATTTTATGCCCAGAAGCATTTTGATAAATCCAGAATATCCACTTAGACCATATTGGGAGTGAGTTGTTTGGCTGGTTTTGTTTGTTTGTTTTAAAATGTGGGAAGAAAAGAAAATCCTAAACATTTGGAGCAGATTGAAAACTTTCTTCCTAATATATTTTCTTTTACTATAGGGGTGTGTACAGAAACAGGCATTTTCTGTTATGTGGTTCTAAATAAATGTTCCAAATCTTTTTCTGATGAAAAATATCCCAGTTCTAAATTAAAATTATTTTTTTTCTGATCCATAAGTGATTCTTTTTTCCACTAGGAACATGGTCCGAGCAATCTTGCTTCAATCTTGAACACAAACAATGTCAAAAAATCTTGAATCTGTAGCAATCTGGAAATTCGGAAACTCACCAGAGGAGTTTGGAGGCTTCTATCCCTTGTGAGCAGGCCGGGAAAGGAGGGCTGCTCTGCCCCACAACAGATTCCCACAGTGTATAAGGTAGAAAACCAGACCCCAGAATAGGTTTTGGGGGAGCTATGTCCGCCATCACATCCTCATACCAGGACCCAGGTCATAATATTCCCTTGGAGATAATAATCACAAATTAGCCATGGCTAAGAGCTTTCCCTAACGTGCTGGATGCTCTCACCAAGATTTCTGAATTGATTGAGGAGTAAGTGTGGCTGAGGCAGGTGCTCTCAGTACTGGGTCTCCTGTGCAAGCTCATTAGAGCATCCTCCATGATGCATTTTTTACTTCTACTTTTATATGGGAAATCAGTAATTTTCTTAATTCAGCAGATATGTGCACCCAGAAAAAGACCTAACCAACAGTTAACCTACTCACAGTACCAGCAGACAGGGATTGTACATTTGAGGGTGAGTTATAATCCTTTTGGCTGTAGTGCTATCAAAATCTAACTACATATGTATTTATTTTAGTTTCATACGTATTTTTCATGTAAATACAGATTTAAAGACTTTTTATATGAGTATATATACACACACACATGCACATATATTTATCTATACATAGGTACAAGGCATGGTACCTGTAGTTCTAAGCACAGACACACCCTAGGAAAGGGCTATATCAGGAATGGTCAGGGTGAGTCATAGACATCTAAGAACATGAATATGCTTGTGTTTTTCTCGCCTCATTAGATACCTATTCTGGATATGATTTTACAAAGGACTGTGGTAAGCTAAAGACAACATCTCCCTTTCCATGTTAAACAGGAATGGAGGCCTTTGAATGAAACCAGAACCAGAGGAAGAGCATGGAAAACCAGATGAAACTCAATGAGTGTTTCAGGCCACTGAAAAATAGCCCAAACTTTGGCATTTCACATAGGTATGGTGTCTGCTTGGCAGACTCTGACTTCCCTGGAGTGATGACCAGCCCCTTCCAACTCGCCTGACCAAGGGGGCAATGTCATCCCTTGAATGTGCAGTCCTGATGGAAACCACCTACCAACCATCTTTATCTTTCCCTCCCTGGCTGCCACTCCTCCCTCAGGCCATGATTTGGCAGCGGTGCCATGCAGTGAGCTGACTCACAGGAGCAGCTCTGTGATTCCCGCAGGCAGGTGCCCTGGGCACAGCTGTGCAGGTGTTTGATGTGCCCAGGGGTGAGCCAAGCTCTCAGCCTCGATGGTGATGTTAAAATACATGTCTGTCATCTGAAAGTGCCTCTTCTCCTGTGAAGGGGCAGTGGTACATGCTGTGCATTCAGAGACCAGCGCACAGTCTTTGGGCACTTCTCTTCCGCTCCTGGATGACATCTGAGCAGCAGGAAAACAACTTAGTGACGAGGCAAGCGGCTCACAGGAGGAGAAGAAGGAAGAGGTTATTAAAATCCTATGACTTTTTAAGCTCTTATGAGTCTGATGTGAGATTCTCCCACAGATTTGCCACCTCTTTGACCTTAAAGTAGTATGTTTATAATGTACTTAGTGATGGAAGCACTGAGTGCACCAGTGTATGTATGTCATCTCTTTGCATACTGCAACATTTCCTGAGGAAGCCTCCACGGTGAGTTTTTCAAATAAATTCAAATAAAAATATTTCTTGGCTTTTAACCCCTTACTCTCTGCATTTGCTAAACAGCTCAGGGAGCTCTTTTGGCCATAAGCATGCTGCATTTTGAGGCACCCTTGCTGTTTTAGGTCCACCAGACAGATGACAGCAAAAAATGCCAAGCAGTTTGGAGTGAGGCAGCATGGGGCTATTTTAGGTTGCATGATCCTGTTTCAGACCAGTGGCAATTTGTTTCACCCTCCACAGGGATTCCATTAGTGGGGTGGAAGTCTACATCCATAAATTATCAAAAGTTTTCAGATATTGTCATTTCTTTTTTGTTCTCAAGCCCTCAAACACACACAATCACATTTAGCTGAGTGCAGAGAAATCCCTCTGCCTTCAGTAAAACTAATGACAGTGCCAGATAGTTGACAGCCATGATAGGCACTGCATCAGAGGAGGTTTAGCCTCTCTTTGTGAGGAAAGGTGGAAAGAAACAATATAAATAAAACCCAAACAATGACAATGCTGAAAATCAACAGAGGAATTTTTGTTCTCAGAAACTCAGGTTTGGATCTCTATGAAAAAAAAAATGACTTCATCTATTAAAAGCAGAGCTGGAAAACAGTTGGTTTCCAAGATGATGAACTAGTAACAAATAATTTCAGGAGGAAAGGGTCTTCTGTAGCTGGTTAGAGACACATATTCTGGGAGAAAATATGGATATAACGAGGAAAGAGAAGAGCAGAATAAAACACAGGGATGATGCTCTGGGAAAAGCATTAAATACTGCAATAGGGATTTCAAAGTTCTTTAAAATTGTCAGCTGACCTCATGCAGCAGAAAGGAAAAAATGTGAGCTGTGAAGGAAAACAGAAACTCAAATGAAGATAGAGAGGAGTATTTCTGTAAGCCCAGCAAAGGCAGCTTTGCTGAGTTTGGGCAGAAAATGGATCTTCTTTCCTTCATTGCCTCTCCCAAAAGCAATTTCAAGATTGAGCAGCCCTTCCAGAAATTTCTGTGCACATGGGCTGTTACACATCCTCCTCAGGAGCCAGGCCCTGGGAGAAAAGGCAGCCAAAGCCCCACAGCCCCTCTGCCATGACCTGGGAACTGCAGACAGACCCAACATCTCACTCTTCCCACGGCCCAGAGGAGAAAGAGAATGAGTGGAAGGCCACGTTCCTCCAGGGACTGGTGGCATTGGCATGAGTCTGGCACAAGAAGCACAGTCAGGCTCCAAAAGCCTTCATGCCAGCTCATGAGTCCCTCCACTGTGAGATCAGCAGCACGGCTCATGTGGAATGTGCCCTTCTGTTCCTTCAAACCTATGATGGTAAGACATGAGAGGAGGAGGCTGGACAGTGTAACTATGGAAAAATAATGTTCAAAACACACAACAGCAGTGTTAATGAGATTGGTTTCTTTGCTATGGTTGTGTCACTAGTGCANTTGGGCAGAAAATGGATCTTCTTTCCTTCATTGCCTCTCCCAAAAGCAATTTCAAGATTGAGCAGCCCTTCCAGAAATTTCTGTGCACATGGGCTGTTACACATCCTCCTCAGGAGCCAGGCCCTGGGAGAAAAGGCAGCCAAAGCCCCACAGCCCCTCTGCCATGACCTGGGAACTGCAGACAGACCCAACATCTCACTCTTCCCACGGCCCAGAGGAGAAAGAGAATGAGTGGAAGGCCACGTTCCTCCAGGGACTGGTGGCATTGGCATGAGTCTGGCACAAGAAGCACAGTCAGGCTCCAAAAGCCTTCATGCCAGCTGCCCCATCATCCTCACTCAGCTCATGAGTCCCTCCACTGTGAGATCAGCAGCACGGCTCATGTGGAATGTGCCCTTCTGTTCCTTCAAACCTTTGATGCTAAGACATGAGAGGAGGAGGCTGGACAGTGTAACTATGGAAAAATAATGTTCAAAACACACAACAGCAGTGTTAATGAGATTGGTTTCTTTGCTATGGTTGTGTCACTAGTGCGAACAGGGGATGGGATGAACCTTGTCTGTTCATCAAGGCCTGAGGGCCAGAGAAGGAAGAAACATCAAGTGTGTTTTTGGAGAGCCTCTCCAGGCCTGCAGGTTCTCAGGTCACAACTGGGGATGCTGGGCCAGCCATGGTGTCTTGTGCCTGAGACCTTAATCCATCCACCTACAAAGCACAGCCATATTCTCTTACCCAAATACAAGTTCCACACCTGAGGGCCATGTTTTGTGAGGAAAAGTATGAGAGTGATGTCCTGGCTTGTGTGGATATAGGTAAAAATTTGTGATAGGATCTCAGGCCAGCTCTATTCAAGTCGTGCTTTACTCTTCTCCCAGGTAAGGGTGGGTTTTTTAATAAAATGCTGGCATTAGCAACAGGTAAAACAAGGAGTTCAGCCGGTGACCCAGCTGGGTTGGTTAGCCACCGCACTTAGCATTCACACCAGTGCTGAGCCCCAGGACACCTCCTGGACTGAAAAAGCTGCCAATTACAGAAACCCCCTTGCTTCATCTGGTTTTTGTCGGAGGGGGACTGGGCACCCATTACAAGCATGTTGAAAGCATATGCCTCTGCTGCAGGCTGGGGAACAGCCACTGAGCTCCCCAAGCTCCCCAACCTCAACACACAGGCCTTGGAGGACAGAGCTTTCCTTGCCAGAAACCTGCCAGGCTTTAACCATGGAACCATCAGTATTACCCTGCTGGCTGTCCCTGCAGGAGCTGAGGAAACAGGTTCACAAGGGAATACTCTCAAAGCCACCAACCTTTCTGCTCTTAGCAGCTACAAGAGGACAGCAACATTATACATGTATTTTATGTGTATATATATATATATATAGTTACCAGCAGGGTGTTGATAGCATCAAGGATAGAGAGTTTTGCTGCATGGACAGGAGCCAGGCAGTCCCTGGGGACAGGAGTTGCTCCTCTCCTTCCTTTATCTAGCTGCTGTGTTTACAAAGACAGACAAGGATCAGTCTCACAGGCTAAAAGAGGAGCATGAGGACCAGGAAATAAGGACCTGGTAAATATGGACAGTTTGGGAAAGAACTGGTTGTCTTCCACAAAATCACAGAGAGCACTCCTTTCTTTGCTTCAATCTCGTTTCTCTAAGTGAACTCAGAAGCGTCCAGGTTACCATTTTGCCCCTTGGTCACCGTGGCTGGCCAGCAGCTGTTTGGGTAGCAAGGAAGAGACCAAGCTGCGTGTTCTCCTCCACACCCTTGTACAGGCATGCTGGGATCTGCGTGGCTGAGGCATTTCCTTCCAGGGCTCAGTGGGGAGGTTACCAAGTCATTTGGGCTGAGAGGCACAAGGGCAGGGCAGGACAGACCTGGCCAGACTTGCCCTCTTCCTTTTACGCTGCACTCACAGAGGACTGTGAGAGAAAGGAAGAGGCTTTTGTTATCAAAACTGAAAGAAAACATCTCTCTGAACCTACCAATATTATTTTTTATGATCTCTAGCATTGGTATAGCCTTCTGCACCTCTAAATTAACACTTGCAAATCATGTGGAGATGCTCATAGGTGACTTGTTTGTTTTTTGGTTTCCAGTAATTTAATTTTGTTGTTAAATATGTGGCATACCACTTTATTTTTGACCAAAACATATAGCTGCAAAGGAGAGAATTTTTCACCAGAAGGGATGAAGTGCCTTGTACAAGGCTGCAGTAGAACTTCATCCATTCCCTACCACCCTGCCAAGGTCACAGGTGGCTGAGCAGGCATGGGATTGGGGCTGCCTCCACACTGAGGAAGAAGTGCCCCAGCTTTGTCTGTCATCAGCCTCTTTGTTGAGGGAGGGTTTTTTGCTTTGCTTGGATTCATGCCAAAGAAAGAAAAGATTTCTCTCAACAGAGCCCAGAAGCTATGGACGCTTTGAGGACAGGCAGTTCTGCCTCACAGAGGACCAGCGGTCTCTGTTACAGCACTTGATTTTATGCTTTTTTTAAAATGTTTGCAATGTTTTAGGCATTTGTCCATCTTTCCTTACCCAGAATATAAAAGTATGTAAATAGGAAAGGAGAGGCAGAGAGGATCCATCAAAGGTCTTGTACAACTGATGTCAAAGGAGCAGCTATGTGGGGTAACGTGAATTGGTGTATGGGGAGGTGCTTTGTTTTCGTCATGGTTTGGGGTTTTGTTGGTTTTGGGTTTTTGGTAGATTTTTTTTTTTTTTTTTTTTTTTTATTGGTTAATACATTTGTTGCTGAAGGTTTATTTTTAGCTAGAAGAGAAATCATTGTTATGCCATGGCAACCAGAATCGGGAGGTAAGCTCCCAAAGTGGTCTGACTAAAACACATCTGAAAGCATCCAAATTGTTTAAATATCCTAAAAATAAAGATGTTAGGATAACACAATGCTGATGTTTGTGATTTAGAAACACAAACAATTTATGTTATGGCTTTTTTTTCCTCCTAGTTACTGGCTGTGAAGGGAGGCCTGGAAAATCATTACTGATAATCATAAATGACAAATACTGCCAAAGGATTTGCAAAACGGGTGGGATGTTCTGCTGGAGATGCGAGGAAATTAGTCTTTCTCTTTTGAGATGCAATAAAACCCTCCTGCAACCCGTGCTTGAGGATCCAGCTGCAATGCTGAGCCGATCAGCTGGTGGGAAGCAAAGGACTTTGTGGGTAGGTTTTCCCCTTCCACACAGGGGCTTGTTTAATGTATGCTGAGCCAAGTCCTTGCTGCAGAGATCCTGGTGCTTATTGGGATGTTGAGGGTCATCCCTCACATGTACCAGGCAGCACAGCACCTCTAGGTCCAGATGCCCATCATGCCTCATGGTTTTCCAGCAGTGTCAAAGGGAAGAGCTGCGCAGAGCCTGATCAAAGCCCCCAGACAGCCCCATCCCTGACAGCCACCTTGGGATACTGAGAAGATGGGAGTGGGCAGTGGTCCTCAAATATCCTCCTGGTGACTGGCTATTTTAGGTACCTCTGGACCATGGATGTGTCATTGAGTTCACATGCCAACATTTGAAGACATTGTCCTTTTGAGCTGAGAAAGATGGAGGGCCTTGAAGACCTGGGCATCATGGGTGATCCCAGCTGATGTCTGCTGTATGGACCCCTCCATGCCAACGGATCTTAGGGGGGACCCCACTAGTGCAGGTACTGGACCATGAAAACAAACCAAAGTGAAATGGGACAGAGTCAGAACCAGAATGAGGGGCTCTGAGCCCAGGGGCTTGGCCCTCCATCCAAAGGAGGTGGCTTCCAGAGAGGGGAGGATACCAACACAGCCCTGTCAGCCTCTCTTCTGCTTTTATCTCTGTCTTGGAGGCTCATCCCCATCACTGGTGGGAGGGAAATGATTTCCATAAGCATCCCTTTAGGTTATGGGTGTGACCTAAATGGGTAAGGCTCATTTTAGGCAGGGGAACAGGAGCAGTGGAGCACACAGGTCCTACAGATTGGCAGATCATGCTCCTATTGCCATGCACAGATCCTGACCAGGTGAAGGATGAAGTTCCCTTGCCCCAGTCATGAGCTCTGGGTTGCTTTGAGGCAGTCAGACCTGACAAACTCCAAACAGGCCTTGTCGTGTTTGGGACTGGAGGTTTTGCTATGAAGCCACTTCACTTTAGGCTGTGATAGACCCATTCACTCTGAGGTGCCAAGTCACTCAGGCAGGAAGGGACATCAGAACTCATATCCAACTTATGGCTCAGAAGAACTAGGTCAGCATTGGCTTCAGACCATGTTACTTTGTCCTATTGGATGCTGAAAGCCTCCATATAGAGACACTGCACAACTTGTCAGGGCAACCTGTCCCATTTTTCAATTATCCTTGCATTATATTTTTGTTTCCTACACCTAGTCAGTCCCAGCTCCAGATTCTTTCATCCAAAACTTTCTCCAATGTCAAATGCATTTAAACTCCTCCTCTTTATACCCTCTTTCAATCTGTTAATTGAGCTCTGAAAGTCCTCCTTTCTTGCTGGCCATGATCCTAGAAAAAGAATTCAACCAAAATTACAGTAGAGGCTCTGGGATTAAGGCTTCTTTCCCAGCACCTCATGATTTTGTATGGCATAATTTTTGCCACTCAGATGCAACTTGTTTAAAGCAAAAACGCTTGGGGAATATTGCCTTGGTTCAGAAAACACTTCAGACCATACTGGTTTTCTTCTACTTGTGGCAAACTGTCTAGTCAAGTATGAAATTTTGACGAACAATGTCAATATTTGTGAATAATTTACTATTTTCAAAGAACATTTGATGTGCTGTAGTATGTTTTAAATTATAAGCACAACAGTATTATATTTAGATCCGTGAAAATAATTTATCCTTAGTTCTAGTTAACACAGAATCAGTAAGGTCTGTGAGTTTTTAAATTTTAAAATATATACCCAAAATTACATATGAATCTTTTTCAAAAGATGCTCCGCAATTAGACTCCTCTTGACCTGTTCTTTACAGATTTTTTTCACTTTTTATACACAGTGGTTGGATTGACCCTCTGTTCTGGTGTCTATTTAGAGTTGTCTGACACCATGGGAAATACTCTTCATGAATACATTAGTAATTATGCACACATTTAGAAAATCAAGCCTGAGCACAAAGGTGAGCACCAAGTCTGAGCCAACAAAGTTTTCACATGAATGTTTCAGCAAGCTGGCATAATTTCCTCCCTTTGCAAAGGCTGCAGGAATGTGAAGCATTTTAGAAAAATAGACCATTTTTGGTCCAAAGAGGCTTCAAAGAAAGGCCTTGATCTTGCAAGCGGCTTTGAGCAGATTTCTGAACCAGAGTGCATCCGATCCTGGCAGCATGAACTAAGGGCTCAATCATGGCTCTGTGCCTCAAAAATTGCCTTTTCTGAGGGCTGCAAATCTAGATGTGGATCTTCACATATGTTTGAGGGGAGTCAAACAGTTCCTTGTTCCAGGTGGGTGTCCTTTCCCCTCTGATCCCCCTGGACACCCTGGTGTCCACACATTGCTCATTACAGTCCATGAAATACTAGCAGCTACTGCAGCGGACTATGGTGGCTCTCCCTGGCCCAGGCTTCCTCTTGTCACCCTGGCCCAGGCTTAGTCATGTCCCTGCCCCAATCCCCAACCAGTAGAAAGGGAGTTTTCTGCCAGTTTAGCTCCCTGAAGGGGAACAAGGGCATTAGTGGGAGTGGAGGGAAGAGTGGAAATGGCTTTTTGTGGGTGGTAGTAATTAGCTGGGAGTCGATGTGTGTTACCCCACACTTCTGTCACACCCAGGATAGGAACCATAGCAGGCACTGGACCCAGGGTGGATGTCTATGTGCTGAGGCCATAGGTGTGATTTCAAAAGGTACTTATGGACCCAGGTTACAAATGGCCTGAGCTTGGGATGAGCCATTATCTTCAGTGTTTTGCTGCCTGAGGTCTCTAAGATGTTTTCCCCAGGGCTGTGAAAAAACAGGATGTTTTTTCAGAGCAGCAAAACCAGGAATGGAAGCATCTGTGGGGTCTCCTTCCCCCAGAGCTGCTGCCAGGTGGGCCCAGGTCAGCACCCACAACAGGGCAGACATCAAAACCCAGGTATTTCAGCATCCCCATCCTACCAAGGTGTCCACCTTGTATTTCCTTCTACTATACACCCCCTCCTTTCCTTGGGATGAGGGTCAGGTATGGTCATGAGGGCACAAGCTCTCCCTTGCCCAGGGCCTGTAGATGTGGCTGATTTTGCTCCCTGTTGGTAAAGCTCTCACCAACACCTGGATTCTCAGACACTGCAATAATGAAAATAAGATGAAATAGCACTTGGTTCATTTGGTGAAACTAAAATTGATTTTTAATTTTTAATAGGTTGACTCACCACTCGTGGGCATTGCAGACAGTAGTTAAAAACTGCTTTGCACTGGAGTCAGAAAGTCAGAACTAATTAAAGAATATGTCCACAAAAGCACAGCTAATAGACTGAAGGGAAGACCTTAATTAGAAATTTGGGAGGTAGTAACCCTCTTGTTAATAATGCTTAAATGACATTTGGGAGCCACGCAAAATAAGTAAACAGCTTCTCTCTGCATAACTACAGTTGAAGACAGGAGAACAGAAGAACAACATAAATAGGGTTTGGATGCTGCCACTCCAGAACTGAAACAAACTCCTCCTCAAAGCAGTCTTCAGGCTTGCTCTCCACCTAGTAACAAACAGCACTGCAGCACTTAAAAAAGTCTGTAGAGTAAGGCAGCAAGGTGACTCCAAGGACTGCAAGGCATGAGCAATAGTATGCAGAAGCTAGAACACCTCAGCCTACACAATATGACTTACCTCCGCTCCAAAAGCAAAGCTCCAGGCACACCCTCAGTTATCTGGCAGACACAGCCAGCCGGGGCTCGGGAGAAATGTAACTGAATCAAGATAAATATTTCAGGCGCGTCAACGGTGATGCAGTGCTTTGCTAATGACCCATGCTGAAAAAATAAACAGGGTAAGAAAATAAAATATTTTACCACATTTCATTTCTGTTCAGAGGAAAAATTAAATAAGAATCTGATTCTAATGTGCCCCTCAACACAAGTCTGAAACTCTCTATATTAGCAAACATGGACAGTACTGTAAATCAAAAGGCTTGCTTTCATTTAACCTGCTGTGACAGACCCCAGTGTATCTGCTCTGGCAAACCATCCCAAACTCCATCCATCCCCCTACTCCAGCCAGTTCCTGCGACAACAGCACTGGGGCTGGACCAGCTACGGGGGATCCGCGGGTGACTTGAGACGGGCTGCCACAGCACCCTCAGCTCCATCAGCACCAGCTCCCCCAGCACCTGGAGCCAGGGTAAGGAGCGTGGGTGCTGAGCATACTGCAGGAGTTGTCTTTAGACGAGAGTTGTCTCGGAGCTGAGGTATTAAAAATAACAATCGACGTGTTCAGGCACGACAGCTCTCATACAAAAGAAGTTCCGTGAATTTCACCATACGTTCTGTGTTGTGGCTGCCAGTACAGAAATCTACCTAAATTACCACGTTGTTTGGGGGAAAAAAATCACACAGACTTAAACCGTGATAAAATAATGCAAAGGAAAGTTTTCCTCTAATTTTTAGCACATTACTGAAGGACCGAGAGCTGTCCCCTTTCTCTTCTAATCCACGAAACAAGAGTGGTCTGAAGTTTGAGGTGTTTCATGATCTCTGGATGTTGTGAGCTATGTAAGCCAAAAATATCAAAATGTTCAGTTATCTGTTTGTTGATGCCTGGCAGTTTTGTAGCGCCCTTCCCTAGGCACTCCTTGCAAAAAGGCATAAATATACTGCACCGGAAATATTTTAAAATGGAAAATTTTATCAAGGTCACAGTTCTTGCATATTTCTGATTTTCATTAGCGAGCCAATTTTATTTAAATTTTGGGGAACTTTCAACTAGTCATTTAAAAAATACTAAACATAGGTAATTACATGGGAGAGCACACTAACAGCAGGCTTATCAGAAGTCTCAGCCAGGACCATCCTTCGGTGCTCTGCATGTTCAGCAACTATGTCTTCCATTCCCACAAAGCAGCCACCATGGCAGGGGAAAGATGGGAGCCTAGTTACAGTCTGGAAGCTGCATCTGAACCATTTAAGGTGTTCAACCTCTTTCACTTCCAGTCCTTATTTGTGGAGTCTTGTCTTTCAGACTGACAGGGGACCGAGTTGTGTTCAAGGCATTTTTCTCATTAAACCCTTTATTACACGTTTTGATGTCCCTATCTTTAAAGTTTAAAAAAAAAAAAAAAAAAAAGGTAACTCTTAGCACAAGCTATTACTGGCCTTGAACAGCCACCAAAAACCTGCAAACTGTGATATTAAAATAACTTTGTATCATCTTCCACCTTCTTTTTGTAGTGGAGGGCCTCTTGTCATCCTGCATTTTCCTACATCTTTTAAAGAATGGGAAACCTCACAGTAGAGCAGAACTTGCTGCAACCTTGTTCTCGAAGAGTGAATGGTCAAAATTTTGCCTAAATCACAAGTGGGATTGGAGAGACCATTTTGATCTTCTGCTTGTTACAACTATTCTCAATCTGCATTTTTGTAAAATAAAAGGTTGTTAATTTCTGTTAAAACAAGGTTGTTGTGCCCAAACATCCCGCAGCAGAAGTACAATAGACATCAATGGGGAAGCTGGGATCTCACCACCAAGAAAAGCTGAGGATAATCTGTGCGTGTGCCCTCGCTTTGCTTCACAAAGGCCTTCAAGAGAAGAAATGAAAAGCAACATAGCAGGCTGGTATTGTGCAGCCTCAGCCATTCAGATACTTAGCTGAATTATCAGCTTCATCTGAAAAGAATTCAAACCAGACCATTGATGGTAATTATCAACTGCACTTTGTGGGCTTTCAGTCTAATGAATACACAAATGAAAAATCAATGGAGGAGGCTTCCAAAAATGAACATGGCAACAGTCTTGTTCTTAGAATTGGCTCAAAGACAGCTCCTCCCAAAACAGCTCTAAGGCTATGTTCTTACTGTACGTTTCTGTTACTTCATTGCAGGGCTTTCCTTCTGAGGAACTCATTAGTCCTTTTATTCATAAAATAAATGCAAGTTTAATTTTCAAATTAAAAAAACATTAAAATAATTACATCTCCAAATCCCCAGTTAAAAATGATAAGAGGTCAAATCTGTCAAAGGCTGTAAATGATTTCCCATCTTCTGTGGGTCAATTGAAAAATTTTCTCAGAATGAAGCAGCTACACTGAATAAAACTTTAAATAAAGAAGATTAAGCTCTGCAAACCACCAAACTTGGCTGAACTTGCAATTCAACGTTATAAATTGCCAACTTCATCGCTTTTTAGCTGGAGAAATACAATATACATTTGTCTTTGTTACAAAGAGGTTCTGCAGCTTTGAGATGAATACACTGTAGAACTAACAATGGCTAATCGTGTCCAAAGGCTGGAGGAAGGTATGAATCCCATCCCTCTGGGGTCATTTTGCAGGCTCTATTACCTCTGTATGGCACAGTTAGGCAGACTTCTGCTACATACCTGGTATCAATTCTGAATTATGTCTTGCCCGGAAAAGACCTTGGCAGGGAAAAATTCTGTTTCAGCCAGACTTAATTATCTGTGAATTCTGAGAAATACTCACTGCTTGAGAGAAAAATTGAGAAAATTTGGGCAACCACCAGTCAGAAACCCACGCAGGATAGGGAGGCACTCCCAGCAGTCAGGACATGCTTCTGAGGTGTGACGTGTCTTAGATTTCCTTCATTCATTTATCTTTTGCCCCAGGTCAGGACCTTGGTCTATCTGCATCCTCCTCCTATTTCCACCACACTGCTGAATAGAGCATTCCTTCATCCCATTGCTAGTGTGCGCAAGACCAACCCTTTTCCCAGATGAAAAGAAAGCATTTAAAAAATATTTGGGGGTCAAATAAAATATTTAAATTGATTCAGGAAATTCTTCATATTTGTTCAGAATTCAGAAATAGTTTGATTTGGGATGGATCCAAAATGAAATGTCGCATTTGGTGTAATCACAATATTGTAAAAGCAGTGATTCCCACAGCTTCTTTCTCCTGTCAGCAACTGAAGCTGATCTCACATGGCACATTTTGTGCTGCTGCTGCCTTCATTGATTAAATTTTTCTTCAACCAAGTAGTTGCATCCATATGCAAGTAAGAGTAAAACTTGGCATGATCTTCTAAGGACCTTGGGGTCAAGTCATAATTTGGCTGCCAATAGCTCAGAGACAAACACATCTGCTATTATCCACTCAGCAGTAGTTCATCTGTATCAGCTTTCCAGCCATAGGAAAAAAAAATTGGTAATTAGGAGGCCTTGGGACAGAGAGAAGTGGTTGGATATAGACTCAGACAGACATTCTTAAAAATACTTGCACTTAATTCCCAGTACGTAATACCTGCTTTCACCACACTCAAAAGTGAGTGAAGAGCAGAAGCAGCAAACTTCTCACAGCTCCCTCACAGGTGCAGAGCAGCTCTGTTTGGACAATTACAGTTTCTTCCTCATAATTTTAAACCTGTCTCAAACTCCTGCTTCTAATTCTGTGTAATGTTATCACCCCAGAAACATCTTGTATGGTTGGTTAATCACCGCAGCCAACAGAGGGCTTCTTGCACATTTCCTTGTGTTCTGTCTCTTCTGGTGCTCGTTCGGTTTGCTTCTTGAACTGTGGCTTGATCAGCACTGAGACATGTTGAGGAAGCCAAGCTCACTATTTCCCTGGCTGCAGGCCACAAAAGCCTGGGGATGCTTCACCCACATGGGGTATGATGTCCAGATGACTGTGGTAAGGCCATAGGGACTGGTTTTCTGTCACTCAGCCTGCTGACTTTCATCTCTGAGGGCTGGACCACTTTTTCAAGAGGCCACTAAAAAATGGAAAATTTAGGCACATGGAAGAGCAAACGCAAAGGAAAGCAAAGTTTCTACAGTGCCTATTTTGTTTTGACTTCACTGCTCTGAGCAATTTGCACCTTTGAAGAGGCAAGCCTACTGAAAGAGATGCACCTTTTCTATATGGGAAGTAGCTTGTTGGATGCTTGTATTGCTCTTGGCCCTCACCTGGAGCAGGTAGCTCAGACCAGCCAAATGAGAAACCCATGAAAGCTGGTGAGCCCAGATCGGTGCGTCCCCAACTGGGAGAGCTTCTCAATTCCCTGTTCTATGAAGTGGAGCAGTTAAGTATAGCTTATCCAGATAAAAGGACTTCCCTTCTGAGAACATGAATTAACAAGCAAGTTATAACTGGTGCCTGATTTTAAGCCTATGTCTCTAGCATATCATTAGCTGGGTTTCTCCTTCTTTTGGGTTTTTAAAGCCATGAAACCCACTACCCTGGTGAGATCTATGTGCCAATCCCAGCTGGAAAGTGTTGTGCCTCCACAGCACCCACCTGTGTCCCAGCATTCAAGCCTCTTTTCAAGCAAAATGTAGAAACAAAACCCACAGAAATGCAACCCTCGTCTGTGGGAAAAGATGGGTGGAGAAGTATTACAAGAAATATAAAAGTTATGCATTATAATAAACCCTCGCTCTTGGAGACACATATAAAAGAAGTTTCATGGTTTCTTGCTCTGAGAAGTGGAGTTGCAGTAGTTAAAGCTTGTTAGACTTGGGTAGTTTCAGAGCAGTTGAAGGATGAGATCACTGGTCCTCAAACAGCCGTGTTTGACCAGGATAAGGTAGGAAGGTGCAACTATTTCCAATCTTTGATCTGCTACCCCTGAGCTCACTGACCCCTCTATGGTGGTACATGCACCAGAGCTAGAGCAGACTAGTTCTTTGCTGTTGACAGTGAAGGAAATGTGTTTTTCTCTGTAACCAGCTGCATGTAAAGTGTAGTAAAAAGCTGTATGGAGAGAAACGGTAGTTAAGATCATTTCAGACATAAGATTGCTCCACTAGTTGTACAACACACTTTGAGCTTGATCCTTGTTTCTGTTGCAAAGATGCATAGAGTAGCTCTAGAGGTGCAGAACTCTACTGCAGAAGCCTTTGTCTACCTCCCATATATCACTGCTAAGAATGCACAGTTTAAAGGGAACAAATCTCGAGGTGAAAGAAAAATACCAGTTAAAGGGACCTCTTACAGAGTCAACACAGGGCAATTTGTCTTATCATGTCTGGTCACTGAGCAAGATGAGGTCATCGCCCTCTCTGGCATCTGAGGAGGAGCCAACGCAACTAGCTTTGAGGAGAAGACAATGAAGTCTAGAGGCAACATGAATGTGCAATGCGAGAGTGACATGGCAAAGTCCATTGTAAAGCCCGGAGCTGATCCTAGGTGTTCCCAGACTGCCTTTAGTGCCTTTATTGTCGAATCAATACAGATAAATGAGGATTTAGGTTAGCTTTATTTGAAATAATATTTGAGTATCATAAAGCAGAATGGTGCACAGGTTATTGCAGAAGCATTAGTATGTAATGACTTTGAATTGACCTATTCAACTGTATAGAAATTTCATTTGAAAGAATTCACTCCTCGGGCAATTGATTTTTAACAAAATGTAGCTGTGGCATGAGTGTTTATGGTTGCTATCTACATCTCCAAAAATAAGCTGATAAATTAACATCTCGCCCCAAATTCTGTGTGGCTGAACGATAGCTTGGGAAGGTTATGTTGAACACCAAGGTGGGCAGTGCTGAGCATCCATTTCAGCCCCAGCCAAGGTGAGCAGCAGGAAGGGTTGCAGCCATCTGCCTCACAGTTGGTTGATCCGCCTGGGATTAATCTGTTCTCGAGAGGACATACAAGGAAAAGGTGTCAGTGTCCTCCAGCCTACCACCACTAATTAACTGGCATCATTGCTGTTATTAATTGATACTCTTGCTGCTGCAGGAGAGAAGCCAGAAACCAAGCAGGGATGTCTGTCTCCTCTTCCTGAAAGTGAGCTTCTTGCAACATGGGCTGAGATGTGTTAACCAAAAGGTGAGAAGAAGCTGTGCCCAGCCACGGGCCAGACGGCACCTGCTGTATGGCAGCATGGAGGCTGCCAGTCCTGCAGGGGATGTCAGTCTCATGGAGCATGTGAGCCACACAGAGGAGGTTTGGGAAAGCCTTGCCCTCTGGCCACCAAAGCAAGGTAACCATGCCACGATGCCACAGCAGGCGTGTAACAGATGCGTGGAAGAGTCAGAAAGTTGGTACCTTTTGCAGACAACAGTTGTTATTTCAAAGCCATGTAAAATGAAGACATTTGATCCGTCTGACTTTACAGCCACTGTTGAACATCACTGCAGTAGCTGCCTGTCCATCCAAGTACCCCATTTTGTATGAATCAGAGGTTGACTTTGGGACATGTTTACTCTGGCCCAACTTGTCCAATTTTTCAAGAACATCTGAGTAAAAAGAATAATTGCCTTATCACTTATTAACTCCAAAAGTGACAATGATGCTAAGAGAGCCTGGGACAAAAAACAGGACACTGCACTGCTTGGGACACTGATGGCTGACTCTACACTCCCCAAAACAATCAAGCAACTTTCTATGTGAGAAGATATTAGGAATGATGGCATTGACTGTTGTTTGTCCTGCAAATGTGAGCACCTCTTCTGTGCATGCTCCTGCTTCTTCCTTGGCTTAGGTGAGCTGGGTTGGTGCAAGCAGCTGGAGCCAGGCAAGCACAGAGCTCTCTTGAAGACCCTGAAGGTGGGCTTGTCCCACTCCCTTTGCTGACAGAAGTGTGAGGGGAAGGTGGTAACTTCCCTTGGAGAAGTCAAAGCATTTAGCTGGAGTCAGCATGGTTTTCCATCAGCTGGTCAGAAGCGAATGCTTGGCTACAAGCAAGTCACACAGACGGGGAAACGAGAGACAGAGCTTGGTGGGGGGAGCCTTGCCCATCATGCTGCCCTACTGGTGGCTGCCTCCCTGCATTCTTTCCCTACAGCCTCCTCCTGTTCCCTGGCTCCGAGAGCCCGCAGAAGTCCAGCCTACATTCGCCACATGCCGTGGGAAAATGAGTCAGTCATTAAGGCTTTTAACAATGACGCAAGCACAACTGGCACACGTGTACCTAGTGCGTGGGATAGGAGCAGCAGAAAAACGTTGTACCAGTGACTGATGTGCCAAATTTCTTTTTACGTGCTGCAAAGAGAAATTGTGTCCATTATCAGTGAGCAGTAGGCAATTTTTAACAGGTTTTTTTTTGCTAGCTGCAATTTTATAGTAATCTGTTCCGCAAATGAACCAGTCTATGTTCTTACAGGAGAAAAAAAAATATTTTTTAGAAAGACCAAGATAAATGAGGCATGTTTAGCTATTCTGGTTCATGGATTTGATTTCTCTGTCTTCCCTGAAAGATGGACATTTGATAGGAAACTTCTGTCGTTGCTTCCCTCAGATTTGTAGGGGATGAATTTGCCTCTGATGTAATTATTCTGATGCGCCAAGGTTAGTGGCTGCTGGTCTTACAATTACAGAATTAAGACAGATGATTTTAAGCGTGATTTGGGTGAAGAAGGAAAGGTCTGCTCATCTTTCAACCAACCAGATCTAGCTGCTGAATTTTGTATGCTGTGGGGTTTGCCTGTATTTTGTTGAATGTTTTCAGTAAGTTTACAGTGCCTCTGTATCCTGCATTCTTAATGAAAATCTGGGCCTTTTCTGGTATGTAAGCATTCATGGGTTATTATGCTTCAAGGTATGCATAATTCTCATAAATGATAGCTAGACTATCTCAGCCTAGAAGAGACATCTTCTTCCACTCAGTTTGGAGTCGCTCTGTTAAGTGCAGGACCCTCAGGCTGGCCTTGCAGATCTACCTGCTGCTTCCACCTATTTGTGTCATCTCCCATTGCTCATTTTAGCAGATAGAGACCCAGTCACAACATATATGGACTGAAAAGTGTGAGAACCAGAGGAATTTTTTTCATGCCAAGCATCTTTCCCCTTGTCCCTGGCTGTGGTTGTGGCTAACCCAGCCGTGCATTGAAGGATCTCAACTGACAGCACTAAAAACAACCACTACAGAGCTGCTTTCTCACTGTGCTGAGAAAGGAAGACCTGGAGGGTACCCAGGGCATCACCTGCTGCCCTGGCCAGAGCCCTGCCTAGAAACTTCTCCCCTTGTCCCTCCCTTACTGCCAATTTTCATAGAAGGACGTAGCACTGTGAGCTGTTCGTGTGTTACCTCAAACCCAAGGGAGGCTTTGGGAAGTATATAGCATATAATTCCCAGTAATAGTTCTCTGCCATCCAGGAAAGGATGGTTTCTGGAGTGCATCCTGGTTGCTTATGGAGAGCAGAGAATTTGTAGCTGGAATTGCTCAGGGTGTACAAAGGATCTGGCAGACTGAAAGCAAAACCTCTATGCAGAAAACATTTGGCATCTCTTCTCCCCAGAAGCCCATATATCAGTGCACAAATGGGGCTCTGCAAATATCCCCGGCATATTTACCAGGAGCAGTCTATAGATGTATTCATTACATCCAACTAAAGCATTTTTTGTCATTCTTCTCTGTCTTGTATCACAGGAAAGCACATAAAGAGTTAAGATATCATAATAGATTCCACAGTCTTTTCTTTTTTTTTTTTTTGGAGGGGGGAGATTGTTTGTTTGTTTGTTTGTTTTGTTATGTTTTTTTGCAAAGGCTAATTTAGATACTTAGATTTATAACACCAAGCCAGGAACATTTCATGGGACCTCTGACTTTAAACACTGGCAACATATCACTGCACAGGTCTGCCTTTCCTTTTCAAAAACCTTGGAAATATCAAGCTGGAACAGCCTGAGATGGTCAGCCAGCTGTCTGCTATTTGAATGTCATGAAAACTCAAATACAGCTGCAGGTTCAACTTTGTTCTGGTCAAATATGGCAGTCCTGGAATGTGCTCCTTTACATTGGGGCATGAATAGTGTCAAAATTAATGCTATTCTGTTAGCAGTATGGATTAAAAGCTGTTTGACAGTTCCCTAAAAGCATGAGTGAATGGGGAATTATTCAGGAGTGGATTTCTTTTTAAGGAGGCCCCACAAAGATTAATAACTGACTCTTTTTTTCCTGCTGAATATTTTAATCAGTGATTTGGTGAGAGAAACAAACAAAAAAAAATTCACAACAGAGAAACTTCAAGGTGGCAAAAAAATCATGCAATGTTTTGAACAGAAGAAACCCAAGGGCATTTTAACATAGCCAAATATGAAATTGAAAACCTGTAACTGCAGAACATAGGTTGCATTTACAGAACTCTATCTTGCAGGTATATTGAGATATCCTGGAAAAGACCTGAGCATCTAAAATATGCCCACTGCTATTCAATAGCCCATGCTGCGCCAGCAAGTCTGAACAAGCCTTGATCAAAGGCTGTAGAACCAGGAGAGGCTCCAGGAGGAGGAGCAGAAGAAGGAGGAGGGGGATGTATCCATCATACCTGCATCAAATATTATTATTGCCACAGCGGACTATCCATTACCTGTGCCCTGGTCAAGCAGGACACTGAGAATATCAGGAGTGTTCGGGAAAAAAAGCCAAAAAGACAAGGAATGTGATAGGAAAAATATGCTAAATTATTAAATAATCCAGGAACTCCATCAGTTTTACTTAAGCCGAAGGAAGAAATATGATCACAGTCTATAACTACTAATGTAAGAAACAGAAGTTTGAAGGTTCTTTATTCTGCAAAGAAAAGTGTAACAGCAGGCAGTGCCCAGGTGTTGAAAACATGGCACAAATCAGTAAGTATGTGAGTTCTCTGAGTCTGCTTAGCTTGTTGGTTTCTACGGTACTGGAAATTTTAAAATGAATTGAATGTCTTCTGGAACAGATGCTTCAATTAATTTGAAGAAAGCTTATCATCTGCCATATGCAGACAGTTAGAGAGGTGGTCACTCGCAGTTCCCCTTGGACTTCTAATTTCTGAGAATAAACCCCTAATTACTACACATTCTTGATACTTATTTGATGTAGCACAGAGCTCTGTCGCCTGTATGTGAGAGCTGATACAACCATGCCCCGGTGCAAGAAGGGCTGGCTTGCTTGTTTACTTGAACGGAGACACCTAAATTCTGCTTACAGCCTATTTTGGGCACCAGTTTCATGACGGCAGCATCCTCAGCGAGGGGACACAGGCCTCTTGTGCTCCCCCTCCAGCTGTCTGGGAGCTAGAGCAGGGCAGGCTGGCTGCGGCTGCTCGTGTCTGCTTGCCAGGGACCAGGGAGACATCCCACGCTTCATGTGATCCTACCAGGATTTGCGAATAATAAAGGCTCACTTTGTAGCAAATGGCCTCGATGTTCTCCCATACGTGGGAATTAATTCTAGCACCATCCATGCAGCTTTTAGCAAAGAGAACAAAAGGTCTTGGAAAAGCTCCTGAGCTAGTTCAGGGCAAAAAACAACACATAAAGGTACAGGAAAGGATGAGGCAGGAAGATTTTTGTGGTTAAATCAGTTGGTAACATTGACATCCTGCAAGAATAGCATTGTTGGGGGATTTTTTTGTGCTCCCTTTCTTTTGTGAGAGTCCCGTGTTCTTGGTCAGAAGGAAATACAATCCTGGGGTGAGAATATTGGAATCAGAAAATGGGTTTCATTCATGCTGAGATTTCCAAACCATGCCAGTGCTAACAAACTGGAAAAAAAAAAAAAAAAAGAAATGAGGAAGCTGGTATATGTGTAAGGCACGCTGTGAATGACACACTGCTAATAAAACTAATTCTCTCTCTGAACAGCAGCGAATTCACAAAAGCCTCTCTCCTTTGAACAGGAAAGCCTGAATGAACTAAGAAATTGTGTCTCTCATATAACCTTTGTGTGTGAATGAATCATAATTCTGGTACAGAAAGTTAAAAAGAGGTCTTTTAAAAAAAACTTATCATGAGTTAACCATAGAATTTCCACATAAATCATGCAATAAGTTCTTTCTATTAATCTTCATCTTGCAAATTTCTACTATTCCGTCCTATTTTGGACTAATTTTATTTCCTGTGTCAAGCCAAAAAGCTGCAATTCAAGGGCTTCTTTAATGTATGCTTCGAGTGTGTTGATATTTGCATAACAGTAGCTTTCAGGGAGGCTCTTGTTTTCCACAAACTGCACAGCTTCCTCACACGGTATGAAAATCTTGATTGGATTTATGTCCCATTAAAAATTCTGTCCCATTAAAAATTCTGTCAGGCACAAACTCCTGCAGATAGCTCAGCAAACCTTCATTTTCATTAACAGCCCCATTGAAGTAAACACAGCAACCGAAGGGTGTTGGGTGTAAGCACGCACAAACCCAGGCTCTCGTGTGATTACCCATTCATAGCTCAGACAGGGGAAGGATGGGGGATAGAACAAGGGGGATGGCCCATGACGGCTCTGCCACAG
>VYZR01084840.1:1599-26777 GCA_013400675.1 Oxylabes madagascariensis
TAACTGCCTAATCCATACTTCTTGAGTACCCAAATGTGCCCCAGCCTTACTGTGGTTAATGTAAACTTCCTGCACTGCAGTATAATAAATGTGTTACATTCCATAAACTGTGGGACTGTAACAGAACCTAGGTAGAGAAAGCCAAGAAGCAAAAGCAGTAAGAAAAATATAATAGGAGAAGGCCTATTTATGAAGGATATATTAAATAAATACTTCATTTCTCCTCTGAGCAAGGCGTGATCCTATGCCACTCTGGGAAAGAAGCTTTGAGAGATTCTATACAAACCCCAGAGAATTATTGTTATTATTGTTGTTGTTGTTACTATTACTACTACAACTATTATGGCTTCCTCTTTTTTCAAGGAAGAATAGAATAAATACCCTGAGCACATGGTCTTTGTGGAGCAGAGGAATAGGATGGTCACTGTGATTGACTTTTCTCTATATATTTACCTCTCTCCTCAGTCTTTCCTTCCTTAGTTCTATCTGCCTCCTTAATTCTTTTTGTCTGGGAGTAAGACTGTAAGTGGAGCTTTTCACAGCTTTGCTTGCAGACTCAGTCTTCTCTTTTCCCAGATCTTTTGCACCACTCAAAGCAGAATCTGGATGATCCTTCGAGTCAGATGGAGGTGTTTCTTTCATTTGAGAGGCAGTGGGCAAAGAACTTGGAGATGTCTGTTGAGTTTCAATATCTGTAAAAGAAACACTTATTGGGGGCAAAATGCCCTGGCCTTCAATATCACATAAACTTACGAGTTCAAACTTTCTATCTTTTTCTACTAGAACTTTACCATCTGTCACTTCCTCATCTGGGCCAGCATGTTCTGAAAGTGATGTGGGTTTCCGTCCCTTGTCATCAGAAATCTGCAGCTGAGACAGCCCAACTGAAACATCGTCTCTTATTGCAAGGGCAGTTTCAGCAACTTCAGCATCTTCTGTAGGAGGAGCTTGAAGACCCATCTCATCCTTAAATTTTAATTTCTGTTCTCTGCTTTGATCCTGGTTTTCCAGGTCTTTGTTGGCTTCTTCAATCTTTCCCAAAACATGACGCTTTAATTCTTCATCCTCTCCCTCGTCCAGTTCCTGCTCATTTTCCAGCTTGGATTCCTGGTCCTTCTGTTCAATACCTGCCCTGGATTCCAAGTATTTTTCATTAGAGTATATCACTTTCACATTTTCATCTGCCTCTGAAAGCTGATCTAGATTTTCTTCCATTTCCTCATTGTCTTTCTGAGAGCTGTCTGCAGCTTTAGGATTTTGTGCTTCAACGTCCTCTTCCTTTTCTTCAGGATTCTAAAAAAATTAAAATAAACTAGTCTCTTCTCTCAACGAAAGAACAGTTATCAAACAAACAGAAAAGAAACAGCGAGAGAGAAGAGCAGTACAAACTACCTGCATTCTAAACCAGGCTGTCAAATAGTGCATGTCATAACTAACAGCTTTTTTGACACTAACAAGTCTCTTCATTTTCTTCATGTTCACATTCACACAAAGTTTAACTAACCAGTAAAGTGATTAGTGACAGCATAAAATCACGAGTGTCACACAAACTCTTACGGGAACCTGGAAGTACTTTTGAATAAAACGTATCATTTTCAATGAACACTGCATTTTCTGCTTTATGGATATTATAACCAAACTAACCAGTTCACTGAAATGTTTTTCACTATCATTCCAAATAAATTCAAAATTGTCAAAATTCAGTGAATGCACCTACACATTTCAAGCAATACTGAATTTGTGCCTATCATTCCAAATATTACTCAATTTTGTCTTCTAAATAAACAACTAGCATTTAATGTAACAAATACCTCTTTTTCGCCATGGTTTTGTTTTTCTTCTTCATCAGTTAGGCCTTCTTGGTCTTTTTCAAAATCATCCTCATATTCTGCATTTTCTGTTAAATCACCCACATCTCCTTGATCTTCCTTTTCACTCATTTTGGTGATGTGTTAGAGTAATACTACAAAAAGGAGAGGGAATAAAATGTTTTCAAACTCTACTGACACACAAATACCGGTATCTCTTGTGACACCCACATCAAACTTGTGAGCAGTATTAATACAAGCATGTCCCAGTGCCACAGCACCTCAGGACTAAGGATCACCGATGGCTCACAAACATCAATGGTTTTGGCCTTTCCAGCTCTGACTACTGGGAGGTTTGAGTTAAGCCAATCAAGGTGATTTAATGTCTCTGACAGAGCTTAAACTAGAACTCATGATCTTTCAACAGTTAGCCTTATGCTTGGACAAGGAGACCACTATTTTATGTTAACTAGAAGTGCTACAAACTTCTTGATGTTATCTTACCTTGTTTGTATCTTATCTTGTTTAAATGCAGTGTAACTTCAAACACTCGTTAACCAGTTAATCAGGCTGGATACAGTCATGCTCATGACAAAACTAAAGATGATCCACTATAAGGACTAAATCTTTTTAAAAATCTTTGTCCTGCATAGCACATAGGTGCCACCAGCTCCTGAAGGAGTGATTAAATGCCAGTGCTTGGTGCTGCAGGCTGACTGCCTGCTGCCCCTCGGCTCAGCTCACTCAATACAAGGCATCAAAGACACAAAAGTTTAAAGATATGGACACGCTCACAAGCCTAGAGAGCTGATTCTGCTCTGTCTATAGCTTTAGCCGCTCATCATTCCTTCAATAATTTATTACTCTTTACAAAAGCAATACAGAAGAAGAAAACATCAATTATTCAAAAGATCCTGTTCTTTTTGTACCATCTGCTGTAGGCTGGAAGATGCCATTTCTACGTGTCTCTATTAGGATTGATGTGTCATTTTGAATATAGTAAAGATCATGATTGCTGTGACAGGACAAGGAGTAATGGGTACAAATTGAAAGAGGGAAAATTTAGGTTAGATATTAGGATGAAATTCTTTGCTGTTTCAGTGGTAAGGCACTGGAACAGGTTTCCCAGGGAGATTGTGGCTGCCCCATTCCTGAAAGTCTTCAAGACCAGGTTGGATGGTGCTTTGAGCAACCTGGTCTAGTGGAAGGTGTCCCTGCCCATGGCAGGGAGGTCACAATTTGATGCTCTTTAAGGTCCATTCCAACTCCTCAACATTCTATGATATGATATGGCAAGACAATATGGGGCATAAGAGAGAGCTCTGAGCCTGGATGGCCCTAGAACAGCAAGACAGCTCCTGCTGTGTGACCATCCTGCCCTTCCAGACAAGAATCACAGAATTAGAGAATCAACAAGGGTTGCACCTGGACTGTCAAATCTGTCTGTGCATTTTGTAAAAACCCTCTCATCCAGCAGATGTTGCTTAAATTCTTCCAAGCTTTTGTTTTGAGTTCTGATGAGCATCTCTGACTTCTCAGTTATTTATTCTCAGGAACACCAGCTCTGCTTCTTAGAACTCTGTATTTCATGTCAGAAATGAGTGATGTTCTTTTGAACCTCAAAACTTAGGCAAGATTTGTTTCAGAGTGGTAATAAAGCCAGGCATTTTTTTGCTGCAAAATTGTTTGTACAGAAACTTTTAAAAGCTCTTCATTTTCTTTGATGCATATGTTGTTCAAGAAAATCTGGCGGTTTTTTCACTTCTTTTTAGCTACCACTTGCCACTGGAACCATTCATTCACACTAGATTTCTCAGAATTTAAATGTTTAGAGCTCATTCAGAATGTTCCCTTGGGTTTCCACACCATATCTATTTCCATCATGTTTTTCCTGCACAGCCTCATATGACATGTAATGATTTTTGCTGGGAAATGCCCCTTCCTTCACAAATATCCTTGGTTTGGGTGATGATGTACCTGGGATCTTAATGGAGATACCTTCCTCTAGTGCATATTCAGCACAAAAGAACTATTTCTCTGTGATTTCATTATTATGGTAAGCAGATAGAAAAGCTGCACAGATGAATTGTGCCTTTAAAAAAACATGTTCACATCAGTCTGTGGGGCTCAATACAAACACATTGAACACACTGTTTAATTCATTTAGGTTAATTAATTTAGGTTAATTACATTTAGGTTAAAATGTAATAATGGGGAGCAGCATAAAAACCAACTTCTCTAAGATAAAGTAGCAATGGCTGAAGAGAGCATTTCCAAGTCAATGACTTGTTTCATAGAATCATCGAATGTTAAGGGGTTGGAATGGACCTTAACATCATCTAGTCCCAACTCCCCCTGCCATGGGCAGGAACACCTCCCAGTAGACCAGGTTACTCAAAGCCCCATCCAGCCTGGACTTGAACACTTTCCAGGAATGGGGCATTCCCCATCTCCCTGGGCAATCTGTTTCAGTGTCACAACACCTTCACAACAAAGAATTTCTTCCTAATCTGTAACCTAAGCTTCCCCTCTTTCAGTCTGTACCCACTTCCCCTTGTCCTGTCACTGCAGTTCCCGACAAGGAGTCCGTCTCCGGCTTCCCTGTGGGCCCCTTCAGATACTGGAAGGTCGTAATGAGGTTTCCACACAACTTCCTCTTCTCCAGACTGAACAGCCCCAACCTTCTCAGCCTGTCTCCATAGGGGAGGTGCTCCTTGTCCTGTTATCAACCTCGTGGCTTCCTCTGGACTTGCTCCATACAGTTCCAAGTGCTTCTTATGTTGGGGGGCACCAGAAAATCCTGAATGAGGTTCTATTCTATTTTGGATATTATGAAGTAAAGTGATTCAGCATTAGGAGGGACTGAAGGTATTCAGAAGATCTCAAATCTTCCTTTTCGCCCGCCTCTGTTCTACCTGGGAGTGTATCTGGGGGGGTGTGCGCCGTGACCATTTGTTCCGCACAGCCCGGTAACGCCTCTGCGCGGTTACACTCGGGCACAGCCACAACAAAAAGCTTTGTCCTTCTGCACTAAAACATACACACATACACAGAGCCACGAACCCGAACCCCGCGCGGGGCGGCGGGGAACGTCCTCACCAGCATTCCCTGCTCCCCTGGGACACGCCGGGCTCCGCCGCTCCCTGCGGGCTCAAGGCGGGGCCGCCACCGGGCGTTGCGGTTGCCGTGACAACGGCGCCGGCCAGCACCACGGCGGCTCCCGAGGGACAAACACCGCCTCCTCACCTCCCGAGGGACAAACACCGCCTCCTCACCTCCCGAGGGACAAACACCGCCTCCCGAGGGACAAACACCGCCTCCTCACCTCCCGAGGGACAAACACCGCCTCCCGAGGGACTAAAGCCGCCTCCCGCGTTCGGCCGGGCCGCGCCGCCCCGTTGCCATGGAGACGGGCCTCCTCGCCAGGGCGGCCCTCCCTGCCCTCTTCTCCGTGTGGGACAATTCCACCTGACTCCTGGAAAGTGTCGGGAAGCAGAGCGCCGAGGGCAGCGGGGGCACACGTACCCCGCATCGCCCTGTCCATCTGAGAGCCCTTCTTTGATGCTGTTAAATTATGCACTCCTCAGCGAGCAGCCTCGGCGTGTTGTATTATTCATCATGCTGGCAGTGAGCAATCGGATCAGCCCAAGAGCAAGCAGTGTCAGGATTTGGGCTTTTGTTAATCATGGAATCATAGAATTGTCTGGGTTGGAACGGGATCTTGAAGCTCCAACCCCCTTGCCATGGGCAGGGACATCTTTCAGACCCCCATCCAGCCTGGCCTCGAACACCTCCAGAGCTGGGACATCCACAATTTCTCTGGACAACCTGTTCCAGCGTCTTACCACTGATGAAAACAGCACTGAATCTCCAGAGACACACCTCTCTGTGTTAACCATACACTGCTCCTTGAACTTGGAAATGGGAAAAAAAAAAAAAAAAAAAAAAAAAAAAAAAAAAAACCCCAGGAAAATGCGCTGATTTAATTCCCATCTGGACAAAAAAAAATAGGCCAAAAACTGCACCCTGATTTACCTGTGGGGCCAGGGGGGCAGGCAGAGGGAGAAGGATCAGACTCCTCAGTGGAGCTGGAGGGAGGTGGCAGGTTGCAGGGAAGACCAAACACCCCACAGGAGTTTAGTGGATGCTGTGCCCCTGAGGCCAGCAGGTACCCAGAGAGCTGTGTGACCACCAGACTGCCCACAGAGCACAAGGGCAAGCAGCTGTCAGCAGCCATTCAGGGTGATAAAGTTCACTCAGCATCACAAAATGATTCCCAGCACTGCATTTTGGGGGATGATCCTCCTCAGCTCTCCTACTAGCCGGGGCTGCAGTAGCATGGACCCCTCTGGGGGGAAAGAGGGAGAGAGGGAGGGAGTTCTCCTCACTGGCAGCACTGACATGGTGCCCATCACAGTGTCCCTCACACGGCCGTGGCCCCAAGCTCTGAATACACTGACCTAGCAAAGCAAAGGTTGGCTGTCTACAAGGCCACACACCTCAGAGGGCAGCACGCCCCCTGTACTAAAGGGTTCGTGCTAATGAAAGAAAATACAGGCAGAAACCAGCCACGAAGACTTTGATAACAGAGTAACTCAAGTAGGATCACCTTTCACTCAAAGTCCCAGGGGACAGAAAAGCTGAACCCCTTCAAGGTGGGGTTCATGAGTTCTCTGAAGACATCTGTCATCACAGGCCACATGCCATAGGAGGAGGCTGGAGTCCATGACCTCAGGGTGTCTGCTCATCCTACACCATACAGTGAAAAAGAAAACCAGGTTTTGACACTGGTTCTAGTGGGCTGGAAGGGCTCCCTTACACCTACCAGAGATAATGCTCCGTTACCTGCTTGGCAATGGTTCCTGCTGTACCTGGCAAAAATTTCAAGCAGTGACTTCACCCAGGGCATGCAGTTAGCCCACCCTTGAAGGCAATATGCCAAATTTCTGATTTTCCACATTTCATTTTGACAAGTTCATAGCAGACTAAAATACAGAGAACTGGGTACAATACCAAGGCTTTCTGCTCTGCTTTTATTGTAAGACTATCCTTTATCTTAAAAGCCTTCATCTTTATTCAGAAAAGATGCTTTATGTGACTAATTACAAATCACTGTGATTAAGACAAGGATTAGACCCCATTGTTGGGATGTCAAGCTGTGATGTTTGATAATAATAACTTAATGATTTAAGGTCAATCGAAATTCATCTACGCATTTATTAACCCACATGTCATTAAATGTAGGTTTTTAGATGTTCCCATGTGTGAGAAAGCTGCAGACTCATGAAAAATACAACAAAAACAACAGTAAAGCAGTGCAGGGCTCCAAGGACAGACCCCGACATGTTGGCTGCTGTTTTCCATGCACTAATGCATCAGACACTGTGTTCAGGGAACAGATTCATGTAGAGTGAGGGTGTTTCAGAGAAAGGCTGCATAACACCTCCAGAGCAACGTTAAACAAGCACCTTAACACCTTTTTTATGTAGTGTAGGAAACAGTTGACACTCAAAAGCCACTGGGTTCAGAGCATCCAGTTTCCTGCCCCTTCCATAGCCAAAGTCCCTTTTTCCTTCCCAGTACTACGATCACACCGATAGAGAAGAGAACACAACCGCTTCCACACAGAGCCCTTCCCTTTCCCTGAGAGCACTGCCAGAGCAGCTGGCTGCATCATACATGCACACAGCCACAGCAGGAGTTGAGTGTAACCCTGCCTTGCCCTGGTGGGCTCTCACAGCCACTGCTAGCCCAGGGGGACAGCAGTGGGTGCTGCTCCTGGAACAGCAGCCTCTGGCAGCTCTTACTATTCCTTGCTTTTTGGACAGAACAAGCCCAGCACCAGTCTCTCACTGTAGCAGTGATCCCAGGAACTACACCTCATCCTACCAGCTTCATAGCCAGCCCAGCACAGGACAGACATTCAGTTGTAACACTCACCTCCAGCAGCCTCCAGCATCAACTGGAACAAAGAAACAGCCAGGCAGACTGTCGTGTGTAGTGTTTATCTCATCTCCGCCAAATGGCACTGCATTCTCTATCTCCAATGCAGAAATTCCACTCCTTCACAGCGGCTGTGTGCCCCTTTCAGCTCTCTCAGCTGTGCATGCTGTGGCAGGATGCGATGGGAGGAGCAAGAATGGTCACAGTTCACGCGGACTTCCTTCACTCGCAGGAGAGAGCAGCCTTTCACCAGCACCAGACGAGAAACACTTGAACCCACCTTAAGGGTAATGCTATACCTGTATGACCTACTATTTATATTCCTGCCATATGCAAGCAGAGATTTTAATCCCCCACACTGTCAAGAAGCTCATCCCTCCACAGCTGACTCCTGTATTCACCCAGGGAAGGCAGATGAATGAAATTCAGAAGAGACCTGACATGCCAGCAGTCTATTCTTCAGCAGTAAAACTCAGCAAAAAGCTCTGAAGGAACCATGTGTAAGAATGCCTCCTGTTCCCCTTTCCTCCCCAGAACACCCCTTTTCTCTTGTTTTTGGTGTTGTGCAGAGGGCTTATTGGGCTACTACCCACACAAACCACTGGGCCCTCCAGCCCAGCCTGAACTATGAAGTACAAGCCATGTCTTCTGGAAACGGCACAGGAGAGTCTTCGAAGGCAGGGTGTGCCAGGCTGGGGGGCTTACAGCATTTCTCCTTTAAGGCTCAATTTTGTAATTAGGTTTATGTAAGTAGGAAGGTCCTCCTGCATGGCAAACCTACACCTGCTTTCCCTCACTGTCACCCCCAGTTAGACCAGAGCTACCCCGCATCAGTGAGTGATGATCTCCCCCACCAGAGCAGTCTGCACTGAAATTAAGAGTGGTGCTTCTGGATTGCTCAACAGTTAAGAATCCCTAGTACAAGACACTTGCAGAGAGTTATGCAAACCTACACATGCCAGCCAGCAACTATCAGCTTCTTGAAGCCTTGCTTCTTTTTGCTTGTTTTGTTCTAAATTGTTTATCTCTTTGTTACAAAGACGCTTAGAACAACCTGCAGCAGCAGTGCTGTGGATTAGCAGGGTATCAAAATACAAAAAAACCACTGTCCACACAGGATATCTCAGAGTATTTTTATTTAACAAAAATAGCTGTTTAATTAGAAACCGACAATGTCCACATGGTTACAGATTTTCATAGGCATCATTGTTAACTCTGCATACAGCTCCAGTCAGGCTCCATAGTCACCTCATCACCACAGCAACAGCACAGCTCAGAACCTGAACCACATCCAGGTGTGGCTTCCACACATTGTGGGCCTGAAGACATACACAGCATAGCATATACTTTCTGTTGTAGTTGCCACAGTTTCATTACTTTGGTACAAAAATCACTGATATTGCTGTAAGTCATTAGTTAATTTGTGACTTGCTTTTAAAATAACTGGCCTGTTCCCCATCAAAGATCTGATGTCTGTACAAAAAGTATGATTAAAATTGAGCTGCTCCTTTTGGTCACTTGACAGGAGTGCTGTACACCCACTAACCCTGCCTTGCTCCAACTGCCATCAGACCAAGGAACTCAAAGAACAGACTATCCCTGTCCCAGGACAGCTCATCAGCTAGCAATTCATGGCTTCAGCTTTTGTTTTCTTTAAAAACAAAAAACCGTAGAGAAAGGAATATATACATGGGTGGCTTCAAGTTTGCATTTCAGGATAAGGCAGTTAAGTTTACATGTGTAAATGCCAGTGCAGCTGAGCCCCTCTTCAGGGGGCTGTTTCAGGAGGCAGCCTGCAGAAAGAAAAGCTTTGGGGAGTGGGCTCCCCTGAGCAGCCAGCCTGGAAGGGCTCCCTGGATCCCAGGCAGCACATGCCAAACACATTAATCACACACCTTGTGTGGTAAAGGCTGAGGCTCACAGAAAGTGATGAGAAACATCCCAGCCAGGGGGAAAACACCTTTCCAACCCCAACACTGTGAAGTCTCCATGGCACTAAAAGCAGATGATGAACCAAAGCTGCTACTTCAGCTGAAAGAAAGGAGCTCCAACAAACACACAGAGAGAAGGCACGGAGGGAAAGGCTGCATTGCACCTTCTCCCTAGCCAGCTCTCCTGTACACTTAAACCTGCACACACCTCACCACAGCCTGCACAGCAACAAGCACACTCCATAGGCATTTGTTGCTGTGCTGGTCATGCTGCCTGAGTATCCAGGTGCCCAAGCCCAGAACAACTCCGTGCAACTCCTCCTTAGTGCTAAAGCAATTTCGAAAAAATAAATTATTTTTAAAAACAGATACAAGGCAAGTCCCAAATTGTTTAAACTGGACAAAACAAAAGACTTGCCCACTCTAAACATTCATTGTTCTGCTCATGTGGAAAGAAGAGGTAGAACTAGTGGACAGAGACCCACCGGAAGCATAAAGGCATTTTAAAATAACGGTGGAAAAATGACAGACCATAAATCATCATTTTCCAAAGCCTCAGGCACTCATTCAGCTAACTACCATAATTGAAGGTGTCAATTTAATCACCACAGTCACGATTCTCTAAGGGCACAAAGAGTAGCTTAAAATCCTGTGAGTTACCTTCCTTCTCAGTGCTATACTAATATACACCACCCCCGGAAACGGTCCAGCCCGTGGGTTCTAAGGCAATGACTCCTGTAATCACAGGAACGTGCAGCCCCAAGGGACAAAGGCAAAGTTATCCAAGGGTACCTTGTATTAGCATTTTGCCTATTTCAACGCCCTCTAAGTTTCCCCTCCAGTTGCAGTCCTTGGGCACAGGCCTTTGTGGCACAAGTAGTGAGGCTGACGGCCCATCCAGCAGTGCCACAAATTGCCCCAGGACACAGTTATGTTTTTGGGGAAGCAACATGATCAGCTAAGGTAAACCTCTGGCAGCAGGTATGACAGACAGGATCAGGAGAAACAGTACAAGCTCCTCAAGGAAGCATGTGCGTGTGCAGAAACATTAGTGTACCAGTCCTCAAAACAGAGCATCCAGCATCCAGGGCAGCTTCAGCAAGAGCCACACTGCAGAGCACAGTCCTCAGACCACCTCTATCTCAGGCCTGGGGCTCTCCACAGAGAGGTCTGTTAGTGTGCCCTCATTTCTGCCCTGTAGCAGCACCTCATGACAGAGAGCAGCAGTTGACCAGACAATCACAAAGCTGACAGGGTTAGACTAAAACCTCCCAAGGTTCTCATTCTTTGAGAAAACTTGCTGTTCTTTGCTGCACATCCCATACATGCAACAGAAGAACAAAAGGCATTTTAGAAAGAAGATATTTGTTCTTACTTACGTAAGAGCTAATACATTCACCTTCTAAAATGTGCTACTAATATAGTACAAATATGGATCATATACCATTAAGGTGACTGCCTTGGGGTGAAAAGGCAGAGATTAAAAACAGACCTATATCTTCATATGTAGCCACCAAGAGTCTTTGCTTGGTGCACTACTGGCTTTCAGGAGATCTGCTTTGCACCGGCTCTAGTCTTCTGTAAGTTCTCACAATACTGCAGATGCCACTGACCAAGAACACCAGTGAGATGGCCGCAAAGTAAGAGGCGTAAATCATGAACTGCAGAGAAGAGAAAAAGAAAACAAAAAGTGGTTAAACCAAGCAGTTACCAGATTTATAGGAATGTTAATAAAATAAATGAGTTCCCTTCCACTTCTAAAATATCAGGAATCAGTGGTTATTTCTCTGTCAAATCCTTGACCCAGAAGCAAGTAGCTAAGAAGCTTTACAGCTTGGTTTATCTTCCTCCCTTCCTCATCTCCCAACAATAAAGGTAAGAGCATCTATCATACCTGGGTGAAGATGTCCAAGCCAAGCCCACTGGCATCCACAACAATCACGGTGAGCAGAGTCTGAAGTGCTAAGGCAATGAAAGTATTGACCCCAAACACAAGGGCATACCGCTCCACACTGAGATTTGTGGCAATCTGGAACCTGGAAAGAAAAGAACGGCCAAAAACATGAGGGAAAAAGCAGAGGAATGCATGAATGGCAGGAACATTTCTGGACAGAACGACTATGCAACCTGAGGAGTTACACTGACTGGTTTAGTATTTTCCACAGCTAAATTACCTTGCATAGATAGTGTTCTTTTCTAAATAGGATCATGATGGACTAACTTAGAAGCTAGAACAGACCCACAGACACATGCAACCCCTTCTTTTAAAAACAAACAAACAACCCAACACACCACTTAGAGAGCTCTGTGGGTTTCAGTGTTACTGAAGCAGCCCTGCTCTCTGATGTAAAGGGTCTTGTCACACAGAGAGGACGCAATGCACTCTTGACCCCAGAGAGCTGCTGGCAATCTCAAAGCTTCAGTCTGTTGCTGCGTGGTCCATAACCTTTTGCATCCTTCTAACCAGAACTCCCTTTGCAGTTGCCAGTTTCAGCATCACCCCTCTTCTTGTGCTTGAGCTGTCTTGGAGTGATTTTGTGGCTCAAAACCAGCTATGCTTTCCTCCCCAAAGTGGCAAATAACACTGAAGTCATTTTCCTACAGGTTAGGGGAAGTTGATGCTTCAACCCAGGCAAAACATTGTCCTTTTCACATCTGTTAACACTTCACTCCAGCCACGTTTATGAAAAACATTCCCCTAGCAATCAGCACCATCTTATAGTTAGAAGTAGTCACTTCAGTGTCATAAGACTTTTAAGCTTGGGCACACTGCCAGCTAAATATATCTCCAATCCGCAGTTTCCAACCTGAATCACAACACAAACCCTCGCAACAGACTCTTGTTGTGCAAGAAATGCACCGCTTTCACACCATCTGTAACCCTGAGAGCAGTTTATGTTACAGAGATACTCACGTCGCTATTGTGATTAGCATCATGTAGATGATCCTGAAGATGACATAGGATGCATAGCACACCCAGATGTTACGAACAGTGTCCATGACATATACAGCAGCAGCAATAAGAAAGGAGAACAGGGCAAGCGCCACTTCACCCCACATTGCCCAGGATGTTTTTATGTGACCCACAACAACAACTGCAACAGCTCCTGTGAGGGGAAGGAAAGCATAAATCTTAGTAATTACAATTGGAGCAATTTGGAGATGGTGCATTGGGAGCTCTACAGCCCCTAACAGCCAATGAATGGAGGACACAAATGGGAACACCTCAGCAGCTCTCCTTCCTGATCCCTCTCGCATCTAGAACCCTGCTCTAAACTCACATTAACTTTTACAGAAACAGGAAGAAATTACACAGGTCAATGCTGACTGCCTCTAAAGTCTCCTCTCTGGCTCCAGAAGCATGACAGCCCCAGGCACAGACCACTGCCACTCAGTCCTCTACACCTGACTGTGGCACTGCTGTCAATAATTGGGCAATTTCTCTTGAGAAATGCAAACCCTGGTTCTCAAAAGCACTCACCTAATTATTTAGTTGTGCTTTAGCACAGGGTAGGAGGGAGAAAGACACTACTCACTTTGATGCATACCTGTTAGAGCTCTCTCCCAGGAAGCAGAAAACCTACATTTACTGTCATCTCCACACTGGGCTGTAAGAGTAAGACGAGGAGTCCAAACCCACATCTCCTGGGATGCAGCCTAATCACAGGCTGTAATCATGCACTATTGATTGTGCAAGAACAATCCTTTACAACCCAGACAGGTTTGTAACTCTGGATGGATTTTATGAAGGGCGGATGGGGATAAAAGACAAATCATAGGATGGGAAAGCATGTGGTATTTTGTGCAATTCAATGAGCAGACAAGGTGTGTTTCATGCACTATCACAGTTGCAACTACTGAGAAGCCTAAATTCATATTACATTAATAGAAAATTCCCATTCCAAGTAGGCCTTGTTCTGCAAACAAGCCAAATAGCAACCAACAGTATAATGGCTGTACACAGCAAACCAGACAAATAGCATACTGACAAAGGGAGGTTTACAGGACATCTCTGAAAAACAGGATTGTGTTCAGCAGTAGACCACTGCACAGAAGTGCTACAGTGCAGTATCTGAGCTCTTTGTAGCCCTTAGCTGGCGTGCTATATTAGAAAACCTTCAAGCACACCAAGAATCCTTATGTTCCACCAGTTTGCACAACCCTGCAATCCTGTCAGACCTTCCATCAATCTTGCAGACTGGTGAGGAAGGGCACTACGCCAAGGGAAAGGAGTTATTTTCCCCCACTAAAGTCTTCTCGGCGACTACCGTAACACGACCTGATTAACATCTGGTTCTTTGAAAGTCTGGCTCACCCAGTATCAAAACTCTGAGATGCAAAAAGAAGCTAAGTCCTAGAGCATTCTTCCTACTGTCTCAGCAATTCTGAAATTTGGGAACATACATGAGGATCTCATGGCAATTCACGAAATTGTACTCTCCCTATGTGCCAAGGTTGTGTCAACCTGACACCTAATTACAATATTCAGTCTCTGTCCTTCAATGAGACACATTCAGCTGATCCAGTAGTTTCACAACCCAACCTGATAAAGGATTGCCAGGTGCAGGGATGCAACCTAACAGTCAGCTGCTCTCCCTAGAAGGAACACTGTTTCTCTTTCCCAGGACATGGAGCTGACAGCTACATGAATCACCATGCCAACTTAAACCCTTCTGCAGGGCAGGGATGGCAACAGCACCTTATGCAAAGGTTGCCAAACGTTCCTACTAACTGAGCACAGAATGACTAAGAGCAATGGAAATGGCAAATCAGATCTGGGATGCAGCAGGAGAGGTACAGGGAGAGAAGTGAAAAGCATGTTCTTCTGTCAGTCTGAGGCCACACTGAATAAAGTTGAGTGCAATTCTGATTATCCACCTTGAAAAAGAATGCAACTCAAACCAGGTTTGGGGCTAAGACAGGCTAATAAGGAAGAGAACAAAGAGCTTAACTTTACCAAAGAACAACTAGAAAAACCTGTCTTGTCTGGCCCAGAGAAAAGATTTTGTGCTAAAATACAACCTTGGCATGACATCAGAGATAAATAAACAGTTCATTAATAAATTCAAACTGGAAATCAGAAGTTAGAGCATTTGCACTAGTGCCTAGGAAGTCAGGTCACTGCATGCTCATTCTTAACAGGTGTTAGGACTTCCAGTCCTGTCACACACTTCAGGCTTTTAGCCGTGACTATTAATTCATTAAACTTTGCTTCCTTCAAGCAATTAATCTCTATCAACTGGAAGGATTCTGTCTTTTGAGCAGTTCAGGTTAATTTGCCTAAAAACATCACCCAAAATGATTCAACTATTTATAAATATGATACTTGAGGAAAAAAAATCAAAATGGGAAACAAAAACCTTCAGACTTAAAAGAGTTTAGGTCTATTGCTCACAGGCCTTTTTAAAAACGACCTTGTTATCAAAGATGTTCATTATAAGGTTTGAAGAATACCCTTCCTGCCTTTTTTTAAATATTTTTTAAATTGTGCTGCTATTAGGCCACATTACGGCTCTTCCTTTCCTTGATACCAATTCTCCTCCTTCGAGGACAAAGGTAGGATGGTAGAGGAAGCCAATCCAAACAAGAAGAGCCACAGTCTCATGCTAGAGTGGAGAAACAGTGCACGAGAGCAAGCTATTTAAGGGCAGGTTTAGCACACCAAGGACTGAATAGACAAAGTCATCAAATTGCCAACAGTTTCAAACCCAACCAACAATGGGTTTTGGACCAGCTTTTAGAACTATTAACCAGCCACAGCTTCCTACTGAACTTCAAGAAGGGGCTGAGCACGCCCAAGGAAGCATTAACAATTTGTTTGTGTACCTTGGTTTCTTTTGCCCCAAGTAGGTGATGTCCACAGCAGATGATGGAAAAACGACTCCATCAAAGAAAAGAGGCATGCTGCAGCAACATCTAGAAAACCTCTGTAAGGGTATGTTAGCTATTTTAGAAAGGTATTTTCCTAGTTCTGGTAATGAAACAGTATTAAACAACTTGATAAACAAATGCTTGTGTTGACTGACCTACCTGTCCCTTTCAAGTCAACCACCTTCTTTCATCTAAACAGCTTCTGCTCCTAACAGTGCTGAAATGACTAACCATGGCTCACTGCACGCTGTGTGTGTACAGGAAACCTTCACAGGCTCTTGGAGGAAAACCACATGCACAGGACCCCATGTCTGACTCTAAGTGGCTAAAACAAACATAACCCCACTGTCATGGTGACAGCCAAGAACACACAGTCAGCCACATGCCTGCAGCCTTCTGCCAAGTATTTCAGAATGAAGATTGGCTTGGGAGGTTCCTCTAAACACCTACCTACTGAATCAGGGCTGCTTCAGCAACTAACTCACACTGAGCACCCTACCTGTGTATGTCAGGGAAGACTCACTCTGAATGCCTCTCCTGCATGCTTGGGGGAATGCACAGCACTTCCAAATCATGCTCTAGTGACTGAGGGAAACAAGACATTTCTAACAGCAGAGCAGGAGCTAAGCCAGAAGCTTACCCAGGAGTGTCGAGGCTGCCTCCACCGCACCATTGTAGATGTCCGCGCTGTGAGAAGGCAGCACCATCTCCCACAGGCCCTGAGCGTAGTTGATGACCTGAAAGTAGCCACAGGTGGACAGTGCCCACCACACGGACCAGCAGAGCAGGGTCCTGGAGGAGTAGCACTGCAGGAAGTCCCGCCAGAGATCTTTGAGCACCTTTACGATGTCTACTTTCTGCTTCTGCTTAGATTGGAGAAGGAAGGGGAGAGAAATGTTAAGTCTTTTTTTATGAATACTTCACACTGCTCCACAAAATTGCCCCTTTCAGGTGATCTGATCGCTGGTGAGTGACAATCCCACTCTTGGACACAAACCCCCACAGAGTAATGAATAAAAAGCTTTCCCATTGCACAGTCTCTGTGCCAAACAGGGCCGCATCCTTACACGCAGAGGAAGGGCTCAGTCCCAAGCACCCCTCCATCTCTGGCTCTCCTCAGCAGAGAGCAGGGACTGCCACATGTTATGTGAGCAACTGAAGGGTACCAGAGAAGAAACACCAGAGCACAGGGCACAATATCCACTTCGACAAGACAGGATCAGAAGCCAGCCATTTATATCATAAAGGCAAAAACTATCACTGACACTTTTAAGTCCTGATTCAAATTCAACAAAATTTTGTAGCACAGAGAACTATATCTGTCCCTAAATAAGTTGATTTTCTTCAGAACAGGCATTGGGAATTTATAAATACTCAAAGAACCAATCTCATTACCACACACTCTGCCCCTGTTGAAGGTCACCAAGGCTTCAAGAAGGTGAGAGATGTCACCTGGGGTTCCAAAGGGAAACAGAAGCTATTTCCACCAGACACTGCTGTTGCAAATGGCAGCTCCTGCACATACAAGTGCCCTGACAAATGGCATGAGATAAAAAATGAAGCTTTCCACTCCAAATCTTTCTAGAAAGAGCATGCAAGGGGACAGACCCTTAAAAATAATTGAAAACAGATCAATTATAACAACAGGGGATGACAACAATCAAAATTGCTTTTTACATACAGGCTGTTACAGTCCTGTTATTTACCACTTTATGTCAACAGCAGCAGAGGAAAAGAGCATATCTTTACTTTGTAGACAAAAGCTCCTGGTTACACTTGCTGCATGCACACATGTACAGACATAGCACAGACTCTGTAGGGCAGGACCTTCTAGGCTGAGTAGGAGGAGCAGTTACTTCATGCGAGACTGGGCAGAGCCCCAAGGCCCACCCAGCACCTCAGGCCCCTGTGAACTTGGATTCCCTGCAGGGAAACACACAGCATTGTCACAGGACTGAGCTATTGCACGTTGTGCTGTCACACGTCCAGTTTCAGAGTGGTTTCCAGACAGCAACAGCAACTTTGAGCTCTTGGCATTATGCCCTTTCCCTGGGGGAATCATGCAGTGTATGCCTAGGACAGACTATTTTCCATGAGCAATAAAACTCATTTCAAAAGGTTTCTACTAAAACCCCAGAAGACCACAGCCTGAAACCTGTCCTGAACTTCCTATCTTCCACCCCTTCAAGTGTCACTGATTTCTAAGTATCTTTATTCAACACCACACAGTCTCACCGGTGCTTTGCCAATGATGTAACTCTTGCTCTGCATGTGGATACTATTCCTCCAAAACACAACAGAACAACTTGGGAAGAGGTGAGCTTGTGGCAATGTGACTTTAGCACATAACTCCCACACAGATGATTTCACACGAGGCTCAAGTTTAGGCGCAGGAAAACAGGAGAAGGGAACGGTCACACACAATGCAAAAACTGATTCGGCTGTTTAGCCCCAATCATGTGTCTGATAAGGCAGAGAGGCCCTGCCCTGGCAGTGCCTCTTCAGTACAATTACTCCTACAGCCATCCATGTTTGTGGAATATGGTCGCTGTTAGTAAGAAGGACAATCATCACACTCCAGTGCTTCTCAGCCTTCAGCACCTGGTGTAAGTGACTTCTGGGGAGTTAGGCAGGTGTACTTGCTCCTTTTCTAAACTCTTCTCCACTACTTGGGTACTACATGTACTCTCACAGGAGAGGAGTAAGGTAAACAAAAGGGACAGATAAGTTACATGTTTATGGCACAGAATTTCTCTTAACAAATACCCTTCAGCACGCAAGTGTAACTTGGCTAAAAATATCCTTGCTCACACAAGATCATACTGGATGGGGCAGGATTAAGTCCCTGGAATGTTAATACCTTTAATTCCCATCTGTAGCTGGAGAAGCAGAAAGCAGCCCTGGATGCTGCCTCCCCCAAACCAGCTACCTGTGGCTTACTTGCTAAGAAATACCCACCGCTGACTAATCCAGCAGCTGCGCTTACCTTCTGGCCTGTCCTCAGAACCAGCACGGCCTCCTTCTGTCTGAGGAACATGGCTGGCCTCTCCCCAGGGCCTCGAGTCTCCCTGCCAGGAATCTCCACATGTTTGCACTCCCTGGAGCAGTGTGCCCAGCAGGGACCTGCCAACCACACACTCACACTGGGCCTCAGAACTGGAGGCTGCTCACCCACGGTGGGACCCAGCACGTCCTTTCCCCAAGCAAGGGTCCCTGCACTTGTTTCCACACAAATGACTTTGCCAAGCTATGCAGCCCACAAGAGCCACAAGTCAGGGCACTACCCTGGCATTCTCAAGGGCTGCGTAAAGCTGGTATTATGCCGATGTGCTTCCTGCAATTTATCCACATTCTTCCCTTCCATAACTAATCAATGTCTGATTCCAAGTGCCCTCAAGAACTGCTGTAGTTTTGATCCTAGACCAGTTTCCTGCCAGGATCATATGATAAACCCCAATTATTACACAGCATATTACAGCCTAACTTGCACAACAGTTGGAATAAAAATGCCAAAATGTGAGTGCAACAAGAATTGCCTTTTTTCTGCAAGTCACTGTGTGCATCCAGAAGCACATACAGAGTTTGGACACATGCTCAATGTTTAGTGTCCCAGAGATGTCCCTTGCTTTGTACCATTGGATGGCAATCTGAGGCCCGGAGGATTCAAACTGCAGCCTTGTGACACATGAAGAGCAATTTCAGAAAAACTAAGGAGCAGCCTACCATGCTCAAACAGCAAAAGGATGCCAGTAATAATTCTCCCTGTGCCATAAATAAGGAAGTGGGATAAGAAAAGGGATACTTTTTTGCTGTTAGATATTACATCTCTACTGCTATGTACATACGTGCATGTGTGACAACCGCGTCAGTATGGCATCTTCTACTCATGTAAACTCAGGGCACAACTCACCTGCTTCTCTGCCGAAGGACCCTCCCCATTTAAGGGAACTTTCGTCTCATCATCCCAGCCAGGTGCCCTCTGCACATCGGGATGATCTTGGACAGCCGCTCCATTTTTGCAGTCTATGACCTTCATTTCACAACTAAGCCGCTGACTTGCGAGGTGATGAAAGAAAAGGCTTTTTTGCGGCATGGGCAGGAACCACGCCGTGCCAAAGGCAATGGATATGCTGGTTAAGGAGATAACGTTCAAGCTGAAGAGGGACCATCCCGCCACTGACACAAGGACCTGCCCAGACACTGAGCCCACTGTGTAACCCACCAGGGTGGCACTCCGGCAGTAGCTGGTGACCTTTTGGTACAGGTTGATATCGACGACACTGTAGATGTAGGAATAATAGGCGATGTCGGTGGCAGTCCCCATCCCGTAAAAGAACTCGAGGAACTGGATGGCCCGCAGCCCCTGGGCGTACAGCAGCAAGAACCAGGTGACGATGAGGCTCAGGCCCTGCAGCAGGACCACAGGCTTGTACCGCAGGTAATCCGTGGCCAGGAACACGGGGAAGAGCAGCACCAGGTAGGAGTAAGTCCACACCGGGTAAATCTCGTTGAACACCTGCGGGGCGGGAAAAGACGGCGGTGACCGCCAGCACTCAGGAACTGCCAACAAAGCACAGACACACAGACAGACACACAGACAGACACACAGANGGCGGGCGGGGGAGGGGCGGGATCCCCGCGGGTCGCTCGCCCCCGGAGCTCCCCGTCCCCCCGCTCCTCCGGGGGCAGGTACGAGCCTGGAAACCCTGGAAATACCCTCGGCACAGAGATAGAGCCCTGCCGTCTGCGCTGTGCTTGTTCGGCCTTTCCTGGCTCGGACGCGTTCGGCCGCTGACCTCTGCCCCCTTCTTCCCTTTCGCGAGATAAGATGTTGAATCACTTCTGTGGTTTAATAAAGCAGCACCTTGTTGTCCATCCAGAAGAAATATTAGACAAGCGGGGAAAATAAAACTATTACATTCGAAGTCATTATCTAAAGTTTTGCCCAGCACTACTGTTCCTAGTGCTTTGCCAATCCTCTGAACTATTTGCTGTTTTTCTTCTCAATCTATTCCTTTCTAGCTATTTGATTTGCCTTTCCCTTAGCTCCACTCCCTTGCATTGCACTCCCACGACATTGCTACCACTCCTAGGGCTTCCTATTTTATACCTACAGTTTGTTCTCCAAACTGGCTGATGCCAGAGAGAATTCATACCAGGGGTCAGACCTCCCCTCTGTGCGATTGCATATCCTGCCTCCTAGACATCTGGATATACAGAGTGGGGTGGGAAAGAACAAGTTCTTCTCAGCCCCTAAAGAGATTCCTTGCAGTGCAGGATTTTACTACTGTCTATTACTATTATATATTTATTACTATTTTATTGTTGTTATTACCATTATCATACCTTTGTAAACACAGCTACAAAGAGGATTTGGGCCGCAAGATTACTCAACTGTCTGTAAAACACAGCTAAATATTTTGGTCTTGATCACCTGGCATCAGTAGTTTGTTGCTTTCTAGCCATCTTCTGGGTCTAGCAAAATTTCCTTTCTATTGTTCTCCACGTTCTTTCCGTAGAAAACCTGTATGGCTTGTTAGGAAAAAAAAATTATCATATTGCCATTTCACTACCCTTTACCCAAAACTCTACATACAAAGAATCAGTTCCTGTTAATATTGGCGTCCATTTCAGCCACAGGCAAGGAACGGCTGAAGTTTTCAAATAGAATGGTTGGAGTGAAATGAGGTGAAACGACGACTGATAAACGCGTTGCCAGGGGTTCTGTCTCGCTCAGCAGCGCCTGCGTCCTGCTGGCATGTGGCCCAGGAGCAGGTGACAAAGGAACACGGGCTGTTAGCGAGGTGTTGTGCACATTCTGAGCAATTGGGGCCATCGCTTCATGCTGAGCAGGGGCGGAAGGAAAGAACATAACCTTGGAGTTCTTGGTGTGCCCTGCCTAGCGGCAACAGTTCCCACAACTTTCAGGCTGTTCACAGGATCTGATGGGCGACCTTGGTCGTTTCCAAAACAACAATCCTTAGAGTTGTGCCACTGGAGCTCAACTGCTGTTTCCAGTGGATTAGAACGAGTTACATCTGTTCAGCCCTTTCCCTTAAAAAAAAAAAAATAAAAAAAATACACAGTTATTGTAATTTCTCCTAGATTTCTCCTCCAAAAAGTGGAACAAAAAAAGAAAGTGCAGAATTTTGATTCAAGTACTCCATGTTTTCTCAGGGTTGCAATTTTGTTCTCAAAAGAACTCACCTTGTTTTGTTTTCATGGAATATTTTCAGCCTTTGTGAACAAGATAAAATTTTATTCCCTGATTTTTTTGCTTCTATCTTTTCTTTCTTAGCCTTCCTCCACATTTTCTCTCTCCATCTCCCCACTCTACTAGAAAAAGTAAAGAAAGGTTAAACATGTTTGATAGTAAAAACCTCAATGCTTCCAATATTTTTTTCTAAGATGGAAGACATAAGGCTGAGAAAAGTAGGGTTTCTTACACTTTCCTTAATCTTACCTATTTCCTTCTTCTCTCAACTTCTGGCCTGCAGTGTATTGTGGAGGAATTAATAAAATATATGTGCATGAAAAGTTCTCCTAAAGTCTTGTCAAGTTGTTTGGAGAAAAGCTTCTGTAAATAAAAAAATTTAAAAACTACACTCTTGTGAAGCTGTTGTTCAGAATGGTTCCTCAGTATGTGAGAGCACTAAGGTGGTACAAATATTTCAGAAAGTATCCAGAAGGAGAGAATAAAACAGATTTGTCTTTTGCTGAGCATGGAAGGAACAAAAGCAGAAATGTGACAAACAGCAGCAACCACTTTCTTTTATTATTTTAGCCATTGCAACTAATCTGGGGAAGTAGACTCCATTAACTTGTATCTATGTTGGAATGAAATAGAATTAGCAAAATTAGGACAAAAAAAATCCAAATTATTTCTGAAATGCAGGATAATTGGTTCAGATCAAAGCCTATAGATGATAGCTATTTGTTAGAACAGTAGACTAGATATAACCTTAAAGACCTGTGTATTCTACTTCCAACCCCTAGTTGATCTTTTGATAATCCGGGGGCTCTCAACAGGAAACTCAAAAATATTATGCAGCCATACATGGTCAATTAAAAACCCCTGTGCACGGCGGGGGAAACCCAGCATTGTAGTTCACTGGAACACAGCTGATACAGAAGCCAATCTAAAACCCACGATTCCAAGACCTGCAGAATCGTAAGGACAAACAGCCATCTCTCCAAAATATAGGAGTCATTAGGGGACAGGTTACTATCCAAAGCCTCTGGCAGGGAACTTCCCTTCTGCCCCACACACCACAGCAGGCTCTGCATTGTGTCCAATGCAGACTGAAGCAGAGAGCTGTTAAGAGATGAGGCATTCATGGCTGAATTTGAGGAATTATTTGCCACAGGATATCAGAATAACTCCTGGGCTAAGATGGGTCATGTTGTACAGCACTATACATTTCCATTATGGACGTAACAGTTTAAAATATTTTGCAGTCAGCCACACAAAGAAAAGAATGGAGAAGCCACTTAAGTCTGCTACAAACAGTGGAAAAATTTTCGTGGGAAGTGCTCAAAGAGAGTACAATAGTAATGTTACAAAGAAAAACAAGCACTTAGAAGAACATGCCCTGTACTTTTATTAAATGAAGAAGCAAATAGGTTGGTCTGAATTACTTGGTGCTTGGTGTATGTAGGTCACAGTGGGCTTAACACAGTATTGCTCCCATTAGGAATGGTGTTACAGATGTGCCCAGGAGCCCTGAGAATGATCCCATGGCCTGTTTTGGAGAGTGCTGTACAAACATTCAAGAAGATGTAGTCCTGACCTGGAGGAGATTGTAATTAAAGCATGATTCAAGCACTGGGTGTAACAAACAAATGGAGAATGGGGCACAGTAATGATAGGAAAGTGTAGGTGGATAAACTGGTTATGATACAGAACTAGCACGAATAAACTCAGCAGGAAGAGAAATATTTTACACTGATTAAGAGGAGCAACTGACTCATACAAAACAGCAGTTGGTCCACATGGGACAGTTCTGCATCTCATTTCTGTGGTGCTTCATAGTAACATTGATAAACAGTCTTCCCTAGCACATACACAGGCATGGGCAGAGCCTTTATCTTCCTCTCTCAGGTATGTGCCAAAAAAATTTCCTGTCATGAAAGACACCTCAGGAGTGTGAGTGCTTGTGAAGTTGCAAGCCCTCCTTTTGTCCCTTAGCATCATCCTAAAATTCTGATCAACCCACCAGTGTTCATGGCCATTTCAGGGGATGCTGGAGGATGCTCAGAAGATTGGTTATTTTTCTGGAGTCCTGACTTGATTCCCACTTGATGCTTTTTCTGCAGAGTTCTCCTGGCACTTTACTCAGACATACTCTTGGCCATGCACCCTCATGGACGTCTCTAATATAAGAAGAGCCCCAAAGCCCAGATTCACCTTCGTATCTGCACTGATGCACAGTTCAGGTTTCTGAGTGGATGCAGAAGCAGGATCTGCATTGGCCCTAATCCATGGGTAGTAATGCAGCTTTATATCTCCACCATGCTTTGCTATGCCAGCAGTGTGGAGGGAACCATCCAGTTTGCAGACCCCTGGGAACCTTGGTGAAGGTGAGCTGGCCCAGCTTCAGTGCAGGTATCCCTGCAGTCCAGGTCTTACATTCAGAACAATCAGCAGAAGAACTGGCAAAAATGGAGGTTCCATTTCCTCTAAAATGCAGAGGTGTCTGTATCCATCCACATGAGACTCCTGCATCTTTAGATTGTACAGGGCACTCTCTACAAACCTCTCTGGGTACTAGACTACTGCATCAGGCTCTGAAGAAACTACTGTGGTGCTGCTGTCAGTATCTATTTCAGAGCTTCTCAACTGTCTTCACACATATTTCCAACTCCTTTCCAATCCAAGTGCAGACACAACCAGTTTCAGTGTCTGTGTGAAGGAGTTACAGCCATCATCTCTGGAAAGAAAATGGAAACACTTGGTTGCACCAAGTAAAGGTGGTTGCGAGTAAAGCACAAGGCTTCAAGTACAGCCACCCATGTGCTATTGTCACCTGCAGATAGTCAGCTTTGGACACCCTGCAGCCTCTTGGAAGCTGGAATGAACATTAGAGGGCAGCAACTCCACTGTGACGCTGTTTGCGGCGAAAAGCAGTTAACTTTGGACCTTTGGATCAAAAGGCCAGTGTGAAGGCAGCCATCCAGATTCGTGAATTATTTGCTGTATTACTCTGAACTTCGGCACCATATTTCTCCCTCAGTCCAAAAGAGCTTATGTTTGCTAACCTTCATGCTGTCAGTAGTCTCTGAGAAAACAGCAGGAATTCTTGCTCTCCTTGTGTATTTTGCAAATAGTCTCAACATTCACAGACTTTCATTCCACAGTGTGTAAAAGGCTCTGCAGGACTGACTGTTTTAACCAGAGACTTTCAAAAGCCTTGGTGAATTCAATCTAAGATGGCTGCTTAATAAAATTAAAATACTTTATGTATGTGGTCCAACTAGGAGAGAGTTAATTTTCTTCACAGCAGCCTGTAAGCCTTCCTAAGCCGCCTATAACCACCTTTCTGAAAGGTGGCTGTAGTCAGGTGGGGGCTGGTCTCTTTATCCAGGCAGCAACTGACAGAATGAGAGGACACACTCTTAAGCTGCG
>VYZR01084841.1:0-16263 GCA_013400675.1 Oxylabes madagascariensis
GGGATCGGGAATTAATTCGGGATTGGGAATTCCGGGATCGGGACCCTGCGCACGGCCTAACCCTCCCGTCCCGGCCGCGCCTTCCTTCCCCGGTGCGGCCCCCCTCCCTCCGTGGTTCCCAGGCCCGTCCCTCACTCTCTTCCCTTCCCGCAGCGTCTTCCTCACCCCGGCGCTCTCCACAGGGACCGAGGCCTCGGGGCTGCCGGAACTCCGAAAGCTTTTCCTCGGCGGCCCGCGGAGCGGCGGGAGGAGCTCGTTCAGCATGAAGACGGTACTTGGAGTTTCGTGTTTTGGGAATAAAAGCGCGGGCGGGGGGTACCGGGGCTCTCCCCGGAGCGTTCTGCTTTGTTCCAGCCGCTCCGTCCGGCTGAGTGACACCCGTGCTGTAAAAGCACAGATTTCTTGCTCGTTCACGGAAAATTAGTATTTTTTTTCCTTTTTTTTTTTTTTGCAAATCTGAAGCCCGTCGTTAAGTCAGGATCGCCATTTCAGCAGCGTGTGCTTTCTTTGTAATTTTTAAAAGTTTTTTCTTGTGGTGCCTCAACATTTTGCCAGGACTTTGTTGTTTGAGGTGGGCACAGCACTGTGGTTTGGCAATCCTGGTTGTGGGGCAGCTGTTTTTGTGAAAATGTGGGGCTCTGGGTCTGATTTTTTTTTTTTTTAATGTGTAAGAGGTCGGATATACTTAAATTCTGATATTATGAACGTTGTTCTGGATTAAAAATATCTTTGGGGCATCCTTCCAGGTTTCCTGTGTAAGTAGCTTTGCCTCCTGGAGTTGCTTTTGGGCTGGTTAGTAATTTGTACCAGGCCTCAAATAATACAATAACTGTACCTCAAACCTCATGTTTTGTTTGAGTTTTCTGGCCTAAGTAGACACAGCAATAAGCTTGTCCAATTTCATTTTCCCAGTTGTTCTGAATTCCTTCAGATTTTGTATCTCTGGACCTGCATCTGAAACATCCTCAGCAGGTGCTGCTGAATTCCAAGCAGTGTTCCCATGGAACGATGTGTGGCAAAACCTCAAGCCTCTCTTTTCCCAAGTGTTCCCAAAGCATGGCTAAAAATGGGGCTCAGAAAGAAACTTTTCTATTGTTAAAAGTTTTTTCCCCCATAATTTCATGCTTAAATAGCAGAAGTAGCACTTTATGTTGACACAATGAGCGGTTTTTGGTGCTTTTTGAAGGATGTCTTAGAGAGCAAAGCTCCCACTCAGGAAATCTCTCCAGTGTAGGAATGTGTGTTCCTCACTTTATTACACAACTTGATGATGGTTTAGTTGCTGACAAGCACTGAACTGGAACCATGGTGCCCTAAATTTGCACCCTGCCCTTGGTTCATCAGAGGAACCTTTGCAGTTGTGCATACAAATTCTGTAACAGTGTTCCAGAAATGTGAGTTAATTCACTGCTCTGCCCCTTTAGCAGAAGGTGAATATGCTGTGAGGGCCTTGAGAAGCCTTGAAAAGAGGCTGTGGTTGTTTTGTTGGTGGATGTGTAACCAGCAGTTTGTAAGGTCCAAGCTGTTTTCCAGCTGAGATTTGCAGTTCATAGCTTCTGCTGTCCTTGGAATTTTTCAACAAACCGTTCCTGGAATGGGAGAGCTGCATTTGCCTTGGGAGTCATTGCTCTTTGATTGAGCTGTTGATGTTTTTTCCTGCTCACATCCCAGTTCCATGGTCACTCCACATTTCAGCCCTTCACAAAACATAACTTTCCTTTCTTTACCTGCCCTTTGGATTCTGAGAGAGGGGAAAAAAACAGTCTTAAAGCTTTTTGTTGCACATATTTCACAGCACTTTCGGAAGCCTAAAGGTCTGAAAGTTGCACAGTGCCCAAAACTATATAAAAGACGATCCAGTTGCAATTCTTGGAAGTCATACCAATCCAGGAGCAAATCAGCACTTTTTGGAGTTTTCAAATCCAATTCCTTTCTGCTAGTATGTGTTTATTAAAGTCATTTCTTTATGTTCACAATAACTTACAAATATTTACTTCAAAAAACAGCCACACACTCAGCAGCATGGGGGAAATACATTTGTAAGTAACAATATCTAAGCTTCTAGATTATAATAGTGTTCATAATATTTTTGTGTTGTTTATTCATGTTGCATTTGGCATTTAAAAGCTGTCTGTAGAGAAAGGCATTTATTGAGGTTTTGGACAGGGATTGGCAGCTTGAATTTTCGAGTTTGTGAGAAATTTGGGTGTTTTGAACCTGTTCTGTGTAAAAGGCAGTGAAGTTTTCAGGTCAGCTTTGGGCTGCCTTTCAGAGGGCTCAGCCTTGTTCACTTGCTAGGCCTGTGTTCTTGGAGTCATTAAAATTGCATCTGTGCCTTTATTGTCTGCAGATGACGGGATCAAACGAGTTCAAACTCAACCAGACTCCAGATGATGGGATTTCATCGGTGAAGTTTAGTCCAAACACATCTCAGTTTCTGCTCGTTTCATCCTGGGACACGACTGTTCGGCTCTATGATGTTCCTGCCAACACCATGAGACTCAAATATCAGCATTCAGGAGCTGTCCTGGACTGTGCTTTTTATGTAAGTGTGGGAGGGCTTTTTTAATTATTATTTTACAGCTGTAGAGTGCCCAAAGTATGAGAAATTGTTGGTCCCTGAAATTAAAGAGGTGGCCTGCCTGTGCTTTTTTTCACTGAGTGTTTTATTGTGTGGCGTCATGTGTGCTGTGGATCAACATTCAGGTTTTCAAATGGTATCTCCCTTCTAAATCAGTTTTAGGATTACTCTGCACCTAGGTGGGACTTAGGTTGTCAGTCATTTAAAATATGAAGAAATGGAAATAATTTGGTGTAGCCTCTATCTGCCATTTAAAAATTAATTTTAGTTTTCCTTCTAAACTAAAGAAGTTCATATCACTCAAAGCACTTAAACATTTTGTAAAGCTTCTCTCTGCTTAAATCTGGGTCAGACCTTAACATTTGTGTCTTAATTTTTATCTTCCCAAAACTCTTGAAAAAGCAAGTCCTTTGTTATGAGTTTAGGATGCTGAATGCAGAGCAGCCATGGAAACTTAATAAGGTAAATTTTATATTTTATAGGATCCTACCCATGCCTGGAGTGGAGGGCTGGATCAGCAGCTGAAAATGCACGACTTAAACACGGACCAAGGTGAGCAGATTGAATTCTAAATGCTGCCAGCAACCGGCCTGAGCTTCAGATTTGTGTATTTACATGCACAGAATATTCTTCAGGTTCTTTAGATGGGGGATATTTAATTATGGCAGAATAACAAGTGACCCTAACAAGGACCACCTGAAAACCTGGAAGAATTTGGCATTGCCAGAAAGTTTGGTATCTGCTTTCGGGATGCCTTGGATTGGTTTTCTGATGAAAATCTTGCTCTGCCATAGCTGCAGTGGCTCAGTTAGGGGAAGTAGCCAAGCTGAACTACAACTGAGCGTGTTGTTTTTCAGAGGTTTATGGTTTGGATGTATTTGAATGTTCTTTCATGGCAGAGGATATATAAAGCTTTTGCTTTTGTTAAGCATGGCCTTGTACTACAGTTTTTTTTTCTAAGAAAACATTGCTTGAAAGTAACAGTTCCAGTGCCTCGTTGGTACAAAATACGTAACTGGTTTGTCTCACTTTTTTGTGGGTTTTTAGAGCGTTAAAGAGAAAAGCAAATTTCAGGCAGTCACCAGCACCAGCCAATAGCCAGGGCTTGACAAATGAATGTGTGCAGTAATGGTACCAAAAAGCTCAAATAATTCTGCCATAGCTGACTTCCTACAAGTGTTTTAATAGTTTCATTAAGATGTAATACTAATTGCTTTCTCTTGTCATGTTATTGATATACACCAGCTTAAGTTGCTTTCTGTATTAGTGTTTTTGTCACTGTGATACCAGCTGATGCTTTATACCTGTAAAGATCTCTCAGTGACTGCCTAAAATTGTTAAATCCTAAGCTCAAGAGACATAAGTTTAAACATAACAATCCTGATCTTTGCAAAAGTTATGCTTCTGAAGGCTGAACTATCCTTACAGAGATTTCTGGCATAGAAATGCACCTTTAGAATGTCAGAAAATGCTTGTGCTGCAGTTGTGTTCTTTTTTTATTCTTCATTTCACACATTCTGACTGTTTGTAGGGCCAGTAAAGTTGCAGTGTGTTGTGTTTTCTTACAGAAAACCTCGTTGGTGCCCACGATGCTCCCATCAGGTGTGTGGAGTACTGCCCAGAAGTAAATGTCATGGTGACTGGCAGCTGGGATCAGACAGTCAAACTCTGGGATCCCAGAACTCCCTGTAATGCAGGAACCTTCTCCCAGCCTGAAAAGGTGAGTGCTGCATTCCAGGTGCTAGGTAATGCATCCTGGCACTGAAACATCACTCAGGACACTGCCTTGGGCTGAATTTGTGAAGCTGGGAGCTGAATTTGTGAAGTTATATTAAATATTTTTTAAACTAGGTGAAAGTGTAGCATTTTAAAAGGTTGGTATTCAGAATGTATTGCCATTTTTGGTGAGGGCTTTGAGCTTTTCTCAGCGTTCCCTTAATTCTTGGTGCTTGTGCTGGGCCACATTCTTCAAATTTAATATAAATTTGAATGAAAACCAAGCATCTTGTAGTATGCACAGCTGATTTCCTTAAATGTTAAGATTTTAGGTATATCTGACCCTGGCAGTCTTAAGGTCTGATTGTTTTGGAATGTGCAGAGAAAAATATCTCTATAGAAGGCCATTTATGTTGCCTGAAACAGTATTTTGTTTTTTGGCTTGTGTTCAAAAAATTGAACAGAGTTGCTCATATTGTGATTTACCTCTTTTGTGTTAATGCCTAGTAAATTTGGATATTCTCCTAAAGCAGAAATCCTCTGTGCTAATGGGAAACCCAGAGAAGCAAGATAAAATGGGATGATGTCTTCAGCTTTTTCTAATGGCCATATGATATGTTGACTTCTCTTGCTGCTCACAGCGGTGTCATTGAAAGAATTATCAGGAATTCCTGTTTTTTTTTCAGACTCCTAAACACAGGCTGGCTTGCTGGATAATTTTACATATGAACATTTTTTTTTGCCTGTACCCTTTAAAATTTTCATTTAGCACTGTGACATCCTATTGTCAAGTCCTAATTATGAGCCATCATTACCTTCCCTTTGCCCCTAAATAGCTCTTACTTTTGTTCCAGCAGAGCTGGATCCACTTCTGGTGAGACCTTTGTGCAGAATAAAGTAATTGCATTATTTCTAGTTTTGATTTATAGATGTGTGTAGCATGTAAAGAACTGTGACAAATTGCTGACAGAATATCATATAATGGACAGCCACAGTGAATCAAGCTGCTTATTGGTTCAGCAAGGTTCATTATGTCATTTTTTTAATGCTGCCTTTGATGAATGTGTACACCTACTCCACTGCATGACAACGGTTTCATTTGATTTATGGCTGTGTGGTGGAGAAAGAATACTCACTGTACAGGTGTGACATCAGTTTGTGAAGAAGATTTAAGATATTTAATGTTCTTTATGCCTTTGTTTCCCTATATGTACACAAACACATTTTATATAGTGTTTATGAAAATTTCTGGACCAATTTTTACATCAACAACAAAAAACTGTCTTGTTAAAAAGTGTGACTACTATTGGCTCAAAGTTTTCTTACCCTGTTTAGGAATAATTGGGATCATCAGAAATTTTGAGCAACTCCTGTGTGAATATTTAAGACGTTTTCTGTCTTAAAATCTCAGTCTTGAAAGTTCAATAATCACATATTAGAGAAGAAAGCATGCTGGGTGGATGAGGATTGGTTAAAGGAAGCTTTTTTTAGCTATATGTACACATACACACCTGTCTGCTTAGCTTTTTATTAGAAATTAACTTTTTGGAAACATATTTGTAGCAAATGAAGAGGAAAGTTGTTGTGTCTGCTGTTTCAGTGCAGTCTTAGCAGAACCAAGCAGCTTTGCTGGGCTTCCTCAGAGAACCAGAAAGTGAAACCAAATGAAATCTTTGTCCAAGCACATGCCAAAAGTAAACTGATTCCCTCTGGCAGGATACCAGATCTTTTGCACTTTTAATTCCTGCTCTGAGGAATACCCACGATCTGTTTCCTATGTGTTTGGCTGCATTTGATCACTGGAAAAGCTCATTCTCATCGTTTGCTCTTGTTAGCAGCTCAGTGGCAGCTGTAGGTAGCTGGATTCCATCTGCTTATGTATCAACAACTTGGAATTCATTCCGCAGCACAGGTTTTTTTTTTTGACTAAACCTCTTTCCCTTTTCTTGTTTTTTTTTTTTTTTTTTTTTTTTTTAACATGTTACCAGATGAACTGTGTCCTAAGCAATAGTTGGGTTCATGCACTAAATATTTTCATGTGAAATTTGATAAGCCAGAATTTCCCACTGAACTAAGTTTTGGGGTAGAGTTAAGATTCCAAGCCATTGTCTTTTTTTTTTTTTTTAATATGTCAAGCATATTGTTTTCTTCAAATTCACTTAGTTTTATTAAAGTATACAAAGTAATGTGTTTTTTTTAAATGATCTCTTGGCAATTTATTTTGTTTTATTAACATGAAACTCAACTCGAAATTTCAGTTTATAATGAAAAATACTTCATTACCAAGTGGAGGAAAACAGAGAAGAAAATGTGTGATGTGGTTTTGTAGGACTAAACTACAGAACCAGGAACTGACAGTGGGAATGCAAAACCAAGCAGAGATAATTTACAATATCCATCACTTCCCCTCCTGTTCCTTTGTATGGGTTTTTCTTTTGCCATTAATTTCGGTAAATTGACTGCTTGGAATAGGTTTTGAGCTTTTGAATGCTACATCAGGATGTCCTCACTAACCAGCTGCACATTCCTGCTGATTATCCCAAATTTGGGTTCTAAATTAAAGCTGAAGGGAATTCTGCTGCTGTGCATTCCATGGGAGATGCCACCAGTTGTGTTAGTGCTCACTGCCGACAGCTTATTCTGTACACAGAGCAGGGGGGTTTTCAGGCTAATATCACTGTTAAATACTGTAAATATATTTTTTTGGAAGGTCTACACCCTCTCAGTGTCTGGGGACAGACTGATTGTGGGGACAGCAGGTCGCAGGGTGCTGGTGTGGGATTTGAGGAACATGGGATACGTTCAGCAGCGAAGGGAATCGAGCCTGAAATACCAGACCCGCTGCATCAGAGCATTCCCCAACAAACAGGTATGGCAGCAATCACATTTCTGCTGGATATCCTTCAGGAAAATGGGGGTTTATTTTCAAGGTTAGTTTTCAGTGGGGGGTGTGTTTTATAATCAAACTTTGGGAGGGGGGAGGCTTCCTGTGGTACATTAATTCTTTTTAGTGCAGCAATGTTTGCCAGTGACCTACCAGCATGTTATGCTGTCGTTTTGTTCCTCAAGATTTGTCTCCTTTTTAGAAATAACCTATTTAATGAATCACAATGCTGACATGTAATTAAAAAACATCCTCCCCAGTTGGAGTAGAAGAGAGAAACCAGAATTGGTGGTTCCTAAGCAGTTTTTATGCATTGTAACCCAGAGTTCTTGAACAGTATGTGAACAGGGGCAGGATTAAAACTGCATGAATGTCGTTTATATCTTTTTCTTTTTTTTTCTCTCTGAGTCTGTGGCATGCACTGCAGAACCCTGGATCCATTATCCAGGGAGAATTGTACAATTGAGGTGCTCCTACAGCTGTTCTGTGCAAGTTAACGTGGTGTGTCTGTGGTATTTCTTTTTCAAGGAAAGCAAGGAGATTGGCTTTCTGTGCCAAACTAATTTGTAAGGGAATTTTCTCCTGTACAGAGTGATAGTACAGGAATTGCAAGACCTAGTTACTTGTTCTTGAACTGGCATGAATGCTTTGTCCATTTTCAGTTCTAGTTATAGTAAAACAAGCTGATCTTCCAGATTGTATTGTAGGATGGATTTTAAAGAGCCTTGTTATAGCTCGATACCATTGCAATCCTATTTCTGAAAAGATCTATTATTGACTTAACTCAAAAGTGATAATAAAAGCATCTCAGGTTGCTCCAGGACAGGCCTGTAATTAACTGGATAAGTGAACACAACTTGTAATCAAGTTTCACAGAAAATACTAATTCAGCTTGAGTGTTTAGTTGTTAGTGTAAAGCTCTGAACGAATTTTAATGTAATGTGATTCTGAAACTAAATAGTCCTGTGAGTATCTCTCATATTTCAGATACTTAGGCTTGGGGGGTAGGTGAACAAATGCTGGGGGTTCTTATCTCTAAATTTTTTTCCCCAGAGACAAGCTTGTGTTTGGACCTGCAGAAGTAATTACAAGTCTCACTGTCAGCTTAAAACTATGATGCAAAGAGAATCTCTCTTAGAATGCTTTTATCTGCCTTTCCACTTAGAATTTAGAAGGCTATGAAATAAAATCATATTGCAGTCTTTTCTCCAGTTGTACACTTCTAAAACACGTAGCTCCAATTTTTTTTTTTCTTCTTAGGGTTATGTTTTAAGTTCTATTGAAGGTCGTGTAGCTGTGGAATATTTGGATCCAAGCCCAGAAATCCAGAAGAAGAAATACGCATTCAAATGTCACCGTTTGAAGGAGAATAACATCGAGCAGATCTATCCAGTTAATGCCATTTCTTTCCACAATGTCCACAACACGTTTGCTACAGGTAAATAATCAATTCTTTGTAACACTTGCATCAGTTCCTTTAGTTTTGATGTAAACAGATCAGCCTTTACTTCGTATGACTTTTTAAGCCTTTAAAATGTATTCATGCCATAAGCAGGGTTTTAAAATTATTTGATGTAGTGAGAATTCTTAACTCTTAATATTTTTTTCCCCCAGACCTTCAGGTGTGATCACAGGTCTCACTATCAGCTTAAAACTATGATGCAATGAGAATTTCTCTTAGAAAGCTTTTTTCTGCCTTACCACTCTTAGAGTTTTGAGGGCTATGAGATAAAACTGTATAGCAGTCTTTTCTCCAGTTAACTGTTTTAACAGGGAGTTTGGGAAATGCTCATTGTGCTCTTTGCTGAATGAATCAACCCAGTGTTTTTCCTGACAAAGTAATTACGAGTAGTTTTTTCCTGTGCTGCATCTCTTCAGTTTCATTTCTTTCCCTCAATTACAACTCACAAACGGCTTCACTTTGCGACCCCGACTTCCAGGCGGCTCCGACGGCTTCGTGAACATCTGGGACCCCTTCAACAAGAAGAGGCTGTGCCAGTTCCACCGTTACCCCACCAGCATCGCCTCCCTGGCCTTCAGCAACGACGGCACCACGCTGGCCATCGCCTCCTCCTACATGTACGAGATGGACGACATCGAGCACCCCGAGGACGGCATCTACATCCGCCAAGTGACCGACGCCGAGACAAAGCCCAAGTGAGTGCCTGCCTCACCTGCCTTGAGGCTCTCTGAGCCCTCCACCCCCAGGTTTATTAATTTTCCTAAATTCATGAATAGCATTATTGATGGCAGGAGATAGTGCAGCTTGACAGTAGGGGCTGGGTTTGATGTTATCTCCTTCGCCCAAGCTTTCAATATCCGTAGGTTGATAGACGGCTGATGGATAAAATTGTGCCTGGTTGTTTAGTGGGAGAAGAATGTCAAACTCTTATCCTCGTTCAATAGGTGCTATTATATGAAGCTGTAGAGTTATTGCGAGCTCATTGCTTCAGGAATTGAGTGAAGAATTCGAGAATAATTTATTGGAGTAAATGTTAGCGTGTTTGGATATTTAAAACTTGGAGTGAATGCGATCTGTCACACTGAGTATGCACCCAGCTGTCAGAGTGAGCAGTGAATTTAGATTCTGTTCTGGGAAGGTAAAATCAAGGAAAAGCTCTCTCAGTTCCTGGGTGTTGGAGTTTGCTGCAGCCCTTTGATAACACACTTTTCTGTCGTTGTTGCTGTCAAAACGAGGCAGACTGATTGATGGAGGTAAAAATTCCTGTTCAGCTCACTTTGGCATGAATGTTACATAGAAAAATTGCCATCCCAGTGCAGAGTTGTGCTGCCCTTAATGATGGAGGCACAGGAGCAGTTGGCTTTATTTTCAAATTCCTGTTCTTTATCACCGCTAGGTTTTTTTCTCTTCTAGTACTCAATCTGTCTTACACCTTATCAGGTTGTCTCCATTATTAAAAGTGGCTGTGAAAACAGATACATAAATGAGCAAATTTCTTGAGTTTAAAACCTCAAGACATTTCCCTCCACTTCTTTAAGTGACTTGTCTGTTGCTTTGGAGCAGTTATGAAGATGAGATGTTTATTGCTGTATAACTTCCACATCTCTCACTTGGAGATAGTTGTTTTAAAGTAATTTTGATACTCCTAGAAAAATAAAGCCAGTGCTATTGTAGTATTTATTTCTGGGAGTTCTTCAAGTGGAAAAATCCAAATATGGTAATTAAATGTTAAAAAAAAAAAAAAGTTAAATACATTTATGAGTTGTTTTGTTGTGTTTTTCAAAGTTGATAAAAGAATACTTGCTGCTGTTGGTTTCCTAATAGTAAGAACTGCTTTCAGGTTTGTTTTTTTTTAATTCATTGCTAGTTAGAGTTGCTAATTCTGTAGATGCTTCATTCTGCTGTACAAGGAGGTTAATCTACAATTAAACAATATTTCCTCTTGGCCCTCCATTATTTTCTGGAACAGATGGTTCATCATTTCCTGGGCTGTTAAACACAGCAAGGTTAAGGTTAGACTCTTGGGAATCAGCTAGTTTGGAATCTTATTAGGCTGTAGAAGGAAAACTAATAAAAATACTCCTTAATATCATTTTGTGACTCTAAACAATTATTTATTAGCAAACAATTGATCCCAGAAGGGCAAATTGTTTGAGTCAGTAATGAGCTGAGAAAAGACAGAGCATATCTGTGTATTTGGAAAATAATTGTAACGTAATTGCAATGCATTTAGGCAGGCATCTTTTTGGACCTGTTTCTATCTTTAAATGAATTTCTGAAAACATTAACGAGGTTCATATGCTTTTCTGACATTTACAAGTTGCTTGTGCCAACCTTAGGGCACTAAGAATGATGGGTACATTTTAGTGGTTCAATAGCGTGAGTCATCTCTGGTTTATTCTAAAAATAAGTTACTTAGGACAGGAGACTAATGGCGGTTTCATAGGGATCTTTTTGCATGTTAATTTGAGGCACAGTGTTTCTCCACAATGCATTCTTACTGCATCAACATGGTGCCATATTATATAAAGATCATTTTTTTCATCATTAAACTTCTATATTCTATGTCTTGGTACAAGGGAAAGCTGGCTTTCTGCTTTCCTAGGATGTTGAATGTTCTACCTGCTTATTTTTGCTCTAAATAGTCTTCCTAAAATAGAGTTTATTTATTGCAGGTCTACTTAGACTATTGGAGATGCTCACCTGCTCCTAACAAGACTCCACTAAAACAAGCGAAGTGAGAAGAACAATCTTTGTACTCCTGTTGGTTTTAATTAAGAAATGTTTGTTTATTGTAGTTTGTCTAAATCTGTCATTCCTTGCCTGTTCATAATGTTAGTGAAACTATTTTCTTTATCTGCTGTCTGGAGCTGAATTACTTCAGTCCTGTAGATAACCTTTTAAAAATTTAGATGTTTTGTAGTATCTGATCATGAAAACTTCCACTCCTTTCTTCTTTGTTCAATAAATATCTATAGAGTTTTTGAAAACAAATACTTTGTGTAGCAGCCTTTACTGATTGTGAAACAAATGTTGATACCAAACCCTTAAATTGCAGGAGTTTTTGAGTTCTAGATCTTCCTGATGGAAACATTTCTGAATCTTTAATCTTTTTCCAGTGAGATGAACCGGGAAATAAAAAGAAATGTTTCCTGTTGAGTATTACCACTAAAAGCTGTCTCACTCAACTCTGCTTACAGAGCAGACTCAGACTGTTCTCCTGGTCACTTGTGTCCGGTGTTACTACTTAAATATTTATTTTACAGTGATTAGAAAGGAGGGACAGAAAAGCTGAGGTTCCAGGAAGGTGATTGAGGCGTGAGTGTTTTAGATTGGAGATTGGTTTCATTCTTTGCTTCCAACTTTTTCTCTTCTGTCAGTACCTGTGTAGCCAGTGGGAGCATTTTATTACCTGCAGGAAAACAAACTTGCTGACAACAGGAACGGTACCAGATCATTGCAGAGAAGGTGGTGATGGAGAGGAAACAGCTCTGTGTGTGCAGAAATCTGACAAACTTGAGCTGTTACCAGGTAGACATGGTAAATGAGTTGTATATGAAATATTTTGTATGAGCTAGATGTGGATTCTTTGGTAATAGAAACTGATTCTGATAAGTTTGGAAAAAATGAAGATCTTCCTGAGTTAAATATGAATAATCATCCAGCCTCTGTTCTGGCATTTGGGCACCAGCTCTGTTCCTTGCAGTTTTAATTGGCTTTTTTGCAGTGAGGGTTACGTGGCTGATGTTGGGCAGAGGTTGAATTTCTGATGTCAGCTTAGGAAGTCATAACTCCTTCAGGTGTTTTATTATTTTTAGAATTTTAGCTTTGCTAAAGAGCCCAATCATTGGAACTAAAGGTTTCTGTCAGAGTGACTAGCAAAGCAATAATAAGCTTGTGGAAAAAGAAAAGTGAGGATGTGTCCAAATTAAAAAAAGTGTGAAGGCAGAATTAGGCTGGGACTAAGGAAAAAATGGTTTAGTGATGATGTGGAGGAAGGAATATGTGAAATGGAGAGAGGATAGAGTGGGGAGTTACAGGTGTAGAGCTGTGGGGAGCAAAGTGAAATAACAGCTAGAGAACATAGGGCAAAATAAACATAATTAGGGTAATTCCAAATACTTTGGTTGGCAAAGGAAACCATAATATAACTAGGAAATGATGCCACCTGATGCCAGCTTTGCAGTGGTAAGTGTTGGGGGAAAAAAACTTAATGTGCTGAGTTCTGCATGTTCCAGTGGACAAAGTTAGCCCAGTATATGTATGAGGGAATGGATTTGACTTGCTGGTTGTCTTTTGACTTAAAACCCAGAGGAGAGTTCCTTGTGGAGAGTTGGTGTTTTATGTAAATGCTGGAAACAAACAAAAATAGTGAGACAGCCAGTGGGGAAAATGAATGTTGGTTGGTCAGGGCTACAGCTGTGTCCTTGTGTTGGACAGAAATATCACAATGTGCAGTTGAAATACAGATATTTCTTTTACAAGATTAATCTCCCTTTTATTAGCACTCTCCTAGAAATGCAGGTCAAGGCAGGGGTTCATAATAAGCTGGAGGAATCATGAAACAAGCCTTTTCTGACTTCTGTAACAAGCAGCTGAACAAAGGATGTCCTGACCCTTGATAGAGGAATTGAGAGCTAAAAAAGCTCCTTAAGTCCCTGCTTTTTGGCTGGTGTTGAGGGCCGTGGAGAAAACATGGAGCCACAGCCATCACTGTAATAGAGTCATCAATCACCACTGACTGCTGGCAGCAGTGAATATCCAGGGTTGTCTCTCACAAGAGCCTCATAACACTGTGGTATTAGAAGCCAAGTGGCATCTGTGCCCTGAATGTCACAAAAGCAAGCTGGGAAGTACTTCTTTCCGTTGGCCAGTCCTTCAGGATAATCAGTGTGTGCTTACTGCGTGCAGCTCTGCTGCATCTCAGGTGGGTTTAGTGCTGGTGCTGCTGCAATTATAATAAATTATTAAAAAAAAGTCTTTAGCTGGGTGTTTTCCCAAGCAAAACCAGTCAAAGCTGAGCTCTGAGCCCCCAACAAAGGCTGAAGTGATGCTGTTGAGGATGACTTTACAAAGCTGTGTAGGTATTGCCAGCTCCATCTTAATGGCCTCACGCTTTTTGCTATACCCAGTGGTTTTCACTGCCCTGAGAGTGGCAGATTTTCTGTAGTTGGAGTCACTTAGTCCCCAAGTTCAGTAATTCCTCTGCTGCATCTGTTAGGATGGGTACCCAAAAACTGGATGTTTCTACTACTGGGTTCTCTTGCAAATTCGGCCTAAATGACACATCCCCCTTCAGGGATTGGGATCAGGGGTGTGGAGCAGAACCCATTTCTTTGGCCCAGCAGACATCTGCTCTGGTGATTACCCCATTAGCTCCTCTGATGTTCAGTATAATCACAACCACAAAGGCAGGCGTTTTTTAGCCAATATGCAACTGCTAGGACTTCTGCTCCTCCAGCAATGTGACATTTGCTCTGAAAAGTGTCAGGATTCTTCGTTTCAAATGCTTTTACACACATAGAATTTAGAAATGAAGAGTCAAAGACAGGACTTGCCCAGATATTCTTATAACTGATATGCCAAAGGCTCTCTCTGTGAAATACCTCTTTTTTCCCTAAGTCTGTGTGTGCAGTTTTTCACTTTATCAGACATTTTCCTATAGCATAAAAACCACAAATGCTAAAACGTATGATAGCAACATGGGGGAGGTAATAGGTGTACAGAGTCTCCTGTGATTACCTGCAAAGTGGAAAGGAATAAACTGTTCTCCATGTCCACTGGGACGAGGCATAATGAGCTGAAATTGCAGCAGAGATCAGTGTAGACGTTAGGAAAAACTTTCCAAGTGTAAGGATGGTTAAGTCCAGGAATAAATGGCCTGGGGAAGCTGCAGTGTCTCCATCTGTGGAATTTCTCGAGCACAGGTTAGACCAGTGGCTGCCAGGACTGGTGGGGTTTTAACTGGTTCCATCTTTGGGCAGGGAAGATGAGGCAGTACTGATTGTCCTTGTGGTGGTTCTGCTCCCCAGACTCCCCTGGCAGTGGGATCTGATCTCCCAGAGCCAGGGAAAAAGCTCTGCAGCCCTTGTGGCACCTTCCAGTATCTAAAGGGGGTGACAAGAAGGGTGGAGAGGGACTTTGAACAAGGGCACGGGGTGACAGGGCAAGGGGAATGACTTTAAACTGGCAGAGGGCAGGGATGGATGGGATTTTGGGCAGGAATTGTTCCCTGTGAGGCTGGGCAGGCCCTGGCACAGGGTGCCCAGAGAAGCTGTGGCTGCTCCTGGATCCCTGGAAGTGTCCAAAGCCAGGTTGGACACTGGGGCTTGGAGCAGCCTGGGACAGTGGAAGGTGTCCCTGCCATGGCAGGGGGTGGCACTGGCTGACCTTTAATGTCCCTTCCAACCCAAACATCCTGTGATTATTCTCTGACGATACTTCTTAAAATCAATGGATGCATTCATTTTGTAGGCATTTCTCAACTTGGGTTAATTCTGAATTAGGGTTGATTTCTGAATGAAGGTTAATCAAGAGTAGCTGACTTTTATTTGCTGTATAAATACTTTGTTAACATCAGCCTTACCACAACTTTAAGCTTGCACCCAGCTTCACCATCAGCAGCACTGAAGAACTCAGCAGAGCAGCAGAGTTGTGTGTTTTCATCTATTCCCCACTTGCAGAAACCCACTGTATTCTCTTCAGGGAAAAACACAGCAAGGTAGCCTCAAGTACAAACAAAGCCATAATTTATTCACTTAGACCCAAGATTTCCTGATAATTAAACTAAGCAAGGGTTGCTTTTCCCTGCTTGTGTTTGCTGCAGGCCACCCCTGCTCTGCAGCCACAACAATGCAACAAAGGCAGCATTGCCTCATCCTCAGCTCGGCGCGGGGGCATTGTCAGAGGTGATTCTGGCTGCAGAATTTGTTCCCTAAATAGATAAGACAGACAAAGGTGGAGCGAGAAGAAATATTCTCATTCCACAGATGTCAACAAAGGCACAGAATAAGGAAGTGAATTTCCTTGTCACAGAGCAAAGGCAGGACTTGAACAGATGTCTTGATTCCTAGTGCACGTAATTGGTTTAATTTTTTGCCTCTGCTGTAGACTTACTGTGGGGAATTATTTCAGTTAATCTTTTTTAGTCCTGTGATGTAATTTTTTGGTCAATCGAACGGCCAGGGCTTCCATGTAAAGGTAAATGAGACCAAATTGTAAAAAAATACTTAAATCTATCTTTTAAAATGCAATTTCTTCTCATGCAATGATCCAGTGTACACTGGTGTGTTGATATTTTCCAGTGCTACATGGCAAGAGAGATTCCAGTAAAATGCCAAGATTGCCTTGCCTCTAGTGAGGGAGAGATGTGATAGGAAGAAAGTAGAAAGTGCAAGCATTATTAGATGTTGTACTTTTAAAAATAATAAAACGTACCATTGTGTTTCTACATAGTATTATCTAGGCAGAAAAAAAATTGTAATTGACTCTGCAAATCAAAGGCTATCAAGAAGTATTAACTCTAGAATTTGTAACTTGTTTTGTAAAACTGGGAAAAAAAAAAATTGTCACGGCTGTAGCCTGTGCAGCAGTCAAGAGAGTGGAGACATCAAAAAAAAA
>VYZR01084841.1:26826-44637 GCA_013400675.1 Oxylabes madagascariensis
CATCCCCTCCTAGGGGGGTGAGGGCTGCTGCCTCTCCAGCCCTGCTGCTCATGCATCATCTCAGTCCAGGATTTGCAACTCCCTTCCTGCTGCAAACTTCTGGAGAGGTTTCCAGTCTAAGGAAGGATCCATTCGTTGATGGGACCATTGCATTAGGAAGTAATTAGAAGTACTTAGAGCCAGAGGTCCCCTGTTGTGTTTTTCTCCAAAAGCAATTTATCTTGTCACTGTCCAAATGCCATAATGTAATAAGGAATAGTCTAAAAACTTGCAGAAAAAGCAGAAGCTCAAACAAGCCAAGAAGCTACAGCAGAATAGATACTTTCTTTTAAAATCTCTCTTTCTTTTAAAGGCTCAAAAAAAGTTAAGAAACTGGAAACTTTATTCACTTCCCTCTAAATAGGTAAATTCTGTGTACTAAGCTTACCGTTTAAGGATGCTTAATGAAAACTGATTAAGATTTGAAATAAGCAAAAATATTTCCCCCAGAGACCAATTTCCTGTTGGAATCGTTGACTTTGAGCTTCCCATGCCTTGTATTTGTCAATATTGGCTGTCACCGCTGTCGTGCAGTCAATCTGTCTCCTTAGCAGACTTCTCTGAGAATCTCAGAGATTTCTCAGAACTTCATCAGTGCAAATTACTTTCTAAGCCATGACAATATTTTGCTCCTCACCTCCCACAGCCTCTTGCAACAACCTCTTAGTGGTTTGGAGACGAGTTTGTCAAAAGCCATGAGCTGAGTTTCTGCATTGCTTCTTTNTTCAGAAGGGGCAAAAGGACCAAATTAAATCGTTGTGCTGCAGACAGTCTGTCTGATTGCCTTGTGGCTGTTGCCCATTCTGAAGATTTCCTCGAGCAGTTTAAAACTAAGTCAAGAGGAAAGTTCGTGTGTGCTCGTGCACACAGATGCACACAACCCCGTGCCTCCCTTCCCTTACACTTACTCAATTATGAGATACATTTACAGCTTAAGGAATTCAGAGTCCAGTTGTTCTACGCCACTGCCACATCCTGATGGTTGAAAATGTCAAGAACCCCCCTTTCCCCACCCCATGTTTTTTTTTCCCCAAATCCAGACTAGGAACTTGAAAGAAAGAAAATAATAAGATGTGTATAAATTAGTTTAATCCAAATATTATTTGTGGAAAGAAGCATTGGAAAGTGTGACTGGCTGTGCTTGTATCTGATTTGTTGTGTTCACTTAAGGCAGGAGCAAGAGGCTTGGTTGTTTCTTGTCTCTGGTGGTTTTTGAGTCTTCTTCTCACATGAAGCCCAGCTTGTCTGCAGAAGGTTTGATTTTGATTTCAACACAGAAATTATGAAATATTCCTTTTATGAAATTAGGAAATTTTCTGTGGCAGCTAATTTGACCTAGTATTTATTCTTGTAATAATATAAACCACAGGTGTTATCAGTAAGGGAGCAAACATGAAAGACTGGGAATTGTTTCTTCAACAGCAAATGAATATATATAAAATGTATCATTTGCATGTTATTAAATATGCAGATAATCAATATATATATTAAAAAAAAGAGAATTAATGATTTGTAAGAGGGAAGGCAGCACGCACAGGGCTCTTCACCACCCCAGACACAATTTTGCTCTCCCCGAGGATCCAGCGCTATTTTTGTGTTGCTGTCTCATGCCTGCCCAGCCACGGTCCCAACACTCAGCATTCACAGGCAAAGAAGGCATGGTGAAATTTGAAAAAGACTGAGGAAAGTCAAGAAAACAAAACCATGCTTTTTTTCTAGGAAAATGTGGTGGAAACCCTAGAAGGTGTTAAATTGATTTAATCCTCACTGTGTTTTATTTGGCTGCTGTTGATTTTGGCATAAGAAATGAGTTCTGCTATTTTAGCCAGCATTTCTGAATGTAGTCTTGAACAGGGGGATGTTTTCAGAGATGATTTTAGAAAAAGATGCTTTAAAAAAACAAAAGCTCTCCCACACAGTAGAATAGATGATTTCTAAAGCCCTTTCCCCTCTCTTTCTCCTTGAAAACACATTTGTAACCATTAGTTGGGTGTCACGTTTCCTGATGGGGGTATTTTCTCCCTTTGCATCCCCTCCTAGGGGGGTGAGGGCTGCTGCCTCTCCAGCCCTGCTGCTCATGCATCATCTCAGTCCAGGATTTGCAACTCCCTTCCTGCTGCAAACTTCTGGAGAGGTTTCCAGTCTAAGGAAGGATCCATTCGTTGATGGGACCATTGCATTAGGAAGTAATTAGAAGTACTTAGAGCCAGAGGTCCCCTGTTGTGTTTTTCTCCAAAAGCAATTTATCTTGTCACTGTCCAAATGCCATAATGTAATAAGGAATAGTCTAAAAACTTGCAGAAAAAGCAGAAGCTCAAACAAGCCAAGAAGCTATAGCAGAATAGATACTTTCTTTTAAAATCTCTTTTAAAGGCTCAATAAAAGTTATGAAACTGGAAACTTTATTCATTTCCCTCTAAATAGGTAAATTCTGTGTACTAAGCTTACCGTTTAAGGATGCTTAATGAAAACTGATTAAGATTTGAAATAAGCAAAAATATTTCCCCCAGAGACCAATTTCCTGTTGGAATCGTTGACTTTGAGCTTCCCATGCCTTGTATTTGTCAATATTGGCTGTCACCGCTGTCGTGCAGTCAATCTGTCTCCTTAGCAGACTTCTCTGAGAATCTCAGAGATTTCTCAGAACTTCATCAGTGCAAATTACTTTCTAAGCCATGACAATATTTTGCTCCTCACCTCCCACAGCCTCTTGCAACAACCTCTTAGTGGTTTGGAGACGAGTTTGTCAAAAGCCATGAGCTGAGTTTCTGCATTGCTTCTTTCAAGCTCTTAATATGAGATAGAAACAGCAGGCTCTGTAAAGGAAACTTTTGGGATTTTTTATAATTCCTTTTGGATGTGAGAAGGTCTTACACGGATGGCTTATCACTGCTGAAACAGCTACAGAGTGTATCGCTGTTGTACACCAAACAATGACACAGACTCTCGATCAGAAGGCTGGAAAAACGACTCTTTATTTTTGAGATGTGACTCTCTTATATACTATTTTACACAGACCAATTTGATTGGTGAAACAAAGGCAAACCTCCTCAATCACACTGGTTAAAACAGATGTTCGTCAAGAAACCTCTCCTGTGAGAAAGAATGGATAAACATAGGTACAGTTACAAAAACATTTCTCTTGTTTTACAGAAAATCACCTGGGAAAAGAATTTGTGGAAACCAAAACATCTCAGGCATGAAATTGAGGCTACACAGAGAGCATGTTTGGGTGTTCACAGAGTTGCAGAATTGTTTAGGTTGGAAAGGCCTCCAAGAGCACCGAGCCCAACCATTCCTCAGCACTGCCAAGGCCACCACTGCCCCATGTCCCCAGGCGCCACATCCACACGTTTATTCTGCTCTTCCAAGGTCGATGACTCCACCACTACCCTGGGCAGCCTGTTGCAGAACTTGACAACTGTTTCTGTTAAGAATTTTTCCTTAAAATCCAACCTAAAACTGCCCTGTGCAACCATTCCCTCTCCTCCTGTCCCTGTTCCCTGGAGCAGAGCCCGACCCCCCCGGCTGTCCCCTCCTGGCAGGGAGTTGTGCAGAGCCAGAAATTCCCCCTGAGCCTCCTTTTCTCCAGGCTGAGCCCCTTCCCCAGCTCCTTTGCCCTTTGCCTTTTTCTCTGTGTGTCCCCAAAAAGAAGCCTTACCCTGTTATGAAGTCAGATTACACTCNGCAGAACTTGACAACTGTTTCTGTTAAGAATTTTTCCTTAAAATCCAACCTAAAACTGCCCTGTGCAACCATTCCCTCTCCTCCTGTCCCTGTTCCCTGGAGCAGAGCCCGACCCCCCCGGCTGTCCCCTCCTGGCAGGGAGTTGTGCAGAGCCAGAAATTCCCCCTGAGCCTCCTTTTCTCCAGGCTGAGCCCCTTCCCCAGCTCCTTTGCCCTTTGCCTTTTTCTCTGTGTGTCCCCAAAAAGAAGCCTTACCCTGTTATGAAGTCAGATTACACTTGGGAGGGTAGAAATCGGGGAGAAGTGAGTATTTTAGGTGGTTCACTGAGCGACCCTACAAATCACCCCTCAGAATGGCACGCATCTCCCCGAGGTATTTTTGGTAGGTTACCGAACGGAGCAGATTTCCTTTCAGATGCAAATCTGCCTGCTGGTGTAAAACCGCAAGGATTTGCAAAGTTGTGTTTCCAAAGCAAAGAAAGTGTTAGCAAACTTCCAAACAAAAACACCCTCTCTTTATCCAGATTAATCTGTATTATTTACTAGTATGGGGGAAGACTCAATGGGGCTTGTAATGAAACCAAACTTCANCGGGAAGATAGAAACCCGGGGAGAAGTGCGTATTTTAAGTAGTTTACTGAGCGACCCTACAAATCACCTCTCAGAATGGCACGCATCTCCCCGAGGTATTTTTGGTAGGTTACCAAACAGAGCAGATTTCCTTTCAGATGCAAATCTGCCTGCTGATGTAAAACCACAAGGATTTGCAAAGTTGTGTTTCCAAAGCAAAGAAAGTGTTAGCAAACTTCCAAACAAAACCATCCCCTCTTTATCCAGATTAATCTGTATTATTTACTAGTATGGGGGAAGACTCAATGGGGCTTGTAATGAAACCAAACTTCAGAATTCCTCGTGGCACCCTCAAGCAAAAGATTTTCAGGTGAATTGCCGTGGCTTTTTGTACAGTATATGATTTCCATATTGTTTGACATGTTTTCACTTGACATCAGATTAGCCAACAGGTTAAATATTGTGGTTTCAAAGTGTTAATTTAGCACGCTTGCAAATTAGAATTTTAACATATTTGGAATTTTGATGAGACTAAAAGGCAAATTGTAATGTTTAAAGCAGCTGATTTTAGGTGCAGTTCAGCAATTAAGTTAATTTCGAGCTTTCTGATGCTGAGAAGGCCACTTAGGGCTGATAATAGCTTATTTTCTCAGATGGAGATTGAGGAGCTCACTACAAACTTCCAAACGAACACATGTGCTTGATTTGTCTATTTGTATTCAAGTTTACCTTTTCTGGTTGTCAGTAACACTACCCCACCTGCCCTATACAGCCTGTAGTGCTCAAACCTATTTGGAAAATCATGTGAATAGGGATTTGCATCATTACAATTTCCTTTCCATTTAGGAAGCATCTGCTATATCTTTAAAAGTACCAGGTTTGAAGAGGCCACAGGCTGTGAAACAGACTAAACCATTATTAAAATGAAACAAAAAGTTAAAAAAAAAAAAGCTAGCTGGACCTAATTCAACAGCAGTTTCAACATTTTTTTTTTTTTTTTTTTTTACTCTTTCTACCTTGGAAAGGTTAAAAGCATTTGGGTCCTTGTGGAAGATGTAATTGCATTTCAGCCTTGTTTATGCGTGAATCTAAAGAATAGTGATAATCTGCCACGTGAAAAAGTTCTGTTCTTCTGCTAACAGGCAATCCTTCTTGTTCCTAACAGGTCTTTCTATTAAGAAAACAGTTAAGGCCTAATTGGAACTTTTATCTGCACCACGTCACACTAACTGATCAACCATTGCCAGCAGTCCTATAAATGTTCTTTTAAGCACCCCAATTGTACAGATCCAAGTACTGCAAGGAAGGAGGGAAAACCTCAGCTGCAGTTTTTCTTAATAACAATTAAAAAGCAAAGTTCTGTGAAGATGTGCTCCAGCAGGTTAAGTTAATATTATCTTGCTAACCTTCATGCCTATCGTTTCCACGGGCAGCTGGAGGTTTTGTCAGGGGAATCGACTCATCCCAGGACATTTCTGTCTCTAATTAGGTTTTGTGTACTTTTAAAGGTGGGCAGCACCATCATGATGCTGCTTCTTTGCCATTTATCTCAAAGGAAAGCTCTAAACCAAAATATTTCAGCCAGACTTGGTCCTTTAATTTACCTACATCATCATTGGGAGGTCTACACAAAAAAAAAACAACCCAGCTTCACTGATTTTCCTGAAGTGGGACACATAGTGTCCTCCCCAGTTTCTCTCTTTCTCTGCCCAAGCCCCAGCTTTGCAGGAAAAGAAAACAAACCTCATTTTAAGAATTGTTCTAGGCAAGCAGGATATTTTGTTTATGTGTCCGTTTGTTTCACTTTGAGTCAGTGCCTGGAAGTTTGGCTTCTCCCGAGTCTCATTGCACACATCCCAAATGGAAAGAAAAAATATAACTGCTTTCCAAAACCATTCATTGTTGGGTTGTTCTTGCTTTCAGAGGGAGCAGGGTTTGGCCAGGGCAGAGGGAATCCCATCCCAATCTGTGTTAGGAAACGGGGTCCAGAGAACACTTGTGCTACTTTGGAAAAGTTACAGCCTGGATTTTCAGGCACAGTTCTTTTGATCATTTTTTCTTCTCTTTACACATCCCCTGATCCAAAAATAGAAACTCCCTTTTTTTTCCTCGTATTATTGCTGGTTTATACTGGCTGGCAGGCACCACAGAGTTGCTGTCAGTAGGGTTATTGTGATGATCATTAGAAAATTCTGTTTCAGGTGTTTCAAATGGGATTTTGGATCCTGCAGTTTTGAGCACTGGACTTGGGAGAAGAACCTGACTTTGAAACAGCGATAGCAACTCCCTCCTTGAACATCAGGCCTTTTAAATTACTCTTCCATCTGGCTCTGCCAAATTAATGGACCTCTAGAGAATAGGTCATTGAGCTCCTTCCTTGTCTCAAGGCAGAACTGACATATCCCAGTCATTTGGAAGAAGGAAAGGTGAATGCTGACTTCCTGCAGTCCACCTCGCTGGAGCTGAGTGTCCCAACCATCAGCTCCTGGAGGGCAGCGTGCACTGAGAGCGGGGACACAGCCCAGTGTGGGCTGATGGAACACGGGAGTGGTGGGGTTGTAGCCTCAGCGGGGTTTTTTCCCTTGGTGATGGTGCTTCAGTCATGTTTTATTGGCAGCAATGCGTTGCCCTTTGACTCAGATTCCTTCAGGAAGGTTTAGAGGTTTGGGTTCTGCTGCTGTGGGCAAAACTCTGAACCCTGTGGATGGGATTTGACCTTCCCAAGAATGGAGGTGGGACAGAGGGACTGCTGAGCTCTTGCTGAACGGAGAGGGATGGCTGGAGTGGTTTGTTGTGGTGCAACCCCATGGCCGAGTGGGTGTTTGCATTTTGGGAAAGGGCTTTCAGTTCCACCCCTGACTTTTAAGGGAAAAGTACCAGAAACTTCTGTGTTTCCTTCACCGTAATTGGTCCAGTGCCAGCACAGGGGCACTGGTTGGATCTTTGGGATGTTTCTCAAAACCTCTGGCTGTTTCTATTGGGCAGCAAGCCAAATAACCCTCCTAAAACATTAAGTACACAAAAAAAGAGCAGAGAGGTGCTCGGGGCTTTTTGGGGTGCCTTAGCCCGGTGTAAAGGGGCTTCTCCATACCTATGCACGGCTTTCTTTGTTGTGCATCATTTGTTATTTTCTCTTTAATTAAGACCTTTTGCTTTTCAAAGCACACCCGATCAGCCGTCTCGACAATTATTTTAAAGCCATTCCTGGGAGGTTGCAGAGCTTGATACACCTTCGTGGGGCTCAAAGCACTGTGGCCACCACTCTGGCAGCCTGCATCAGTGGCTCATCCCTCACATCAGCAGAACCAGGACGCTTGGCTGGGCTGGGGCTGACAGTGTTTGTGCTGGCTGCAACACGGGAATGTAGAGCTGTATCTGGGAAGGATACACACACACAGACATGAAATTCCTCTTTACTCATCCTTTCTTTCCCAAGGCTGCTTTGATAAGGGGGTTCCATTTGCATCTCCAGACTTCTGCTGAGGCTCGGGAGGTATCCCGTTTCGGGGAGGCTGTCGGACACTCAGAGCATCACCCTGCTCCATTGTTTGCAGGAGCACGATGAAACTTTTGTGCCCTTGGTTGAGCTCATGCCCTGAGGCCCCGCGCAGATCATTCTCCCTGCAATTAGTATTCATGGTTAGCTAAGCAGAACTTCTACAACACATCTGCCCTGCTTTGAAGGTTGAGTTACATGGTTTCAAAGTGGCCAGAGGAGAGGTTCCTATATGAAGAAGATATCTGGGAATATCCATTGTCTTTTTGTGTGTTTAATGCTTGCATTTCAGGTAGGATTTCCTTGCTATTTATTCAGTCCTTTCTAATTTAGCACACGATAAAGTGGGACAGAGAGCAAGAACACAGTGGTTTTAAAATTTACCATTGAATTTTGTTCTAGGTTTCCAATTGCTGTCTTGGATTTGGGAGAGGAGGTGGTATTTTTACTTCTTCAGAAAATTTGCATGTGTTATTTTTAAAGTTTTTGCAGCTCTGCAATTGTAGCAAACTTTTTTCCCCCCATATTCTATGTACAGACACCTCCATATATTTGACGTTCAGAGAAGCATCACAGAATCCTAGAATGACTTGGGTTGGAAGGGACCTTAAAAAAAAATTCTGAATGTTGATACAGCCAACATGTTGCATAAATGCCTCCTTTGCAAAAAATATCTCCAGGTTGAAACTTCTCCTTGTGTCTCCTGTGAACAACCTGGGAGAAGGGGAGGTTCCAGGGAGACCTTAGAGCCCCTTCCAGTACCTAAAGGGACTCCAAAAGAGCTGGATTGGGACTGTGGAGAAGGGCCTGGAATGACAGGACAAGGAGGAATGGATTTAAACTGAAAGTGGGTAAATTTAGATGGGCTGAAAAGTGCAACAACCCTTGCTGGCAACACAATGTGTGGATTGCAGTACTGGGTTTGGGAAAGGTTCTCAAACTGTAAGAAAATTTTTTTTTTGTTGTTGCCATGCTTGAATTAATCTATGAAATTTATTGCTTTGATGAATCTAATTATTGGGATATTTAATTTTGGGTAGCACCTGTCAGTGTGTACATGGTCCTCAAAAGAAATTTGTTCCCATAAGAGATAAACTTTTAAAAAGGGATTATTCTATTGGCCTGTGTGGTAAAAGGATAGTTTACCTGGGTTTTGAATGGAGAGTTATGAGTTCACTGTGACCGAAACACCAGTGAAAGTGTATCGCAGGTGATCACTTTTTCTAATGTAAATCATTTAACATTGGTAATTTTCCTCTGTTGCTAATGCCATTAGTTATTTTAGGGGTAAAAAATAAAAGGATGTTTTACCTACCTTTTTTTTTTTTTTTTGAATTTTGCTAGCTACCCATAGCTTAAGTTAATGATTTGTATAAGTGATAGTAATTGCTGAAACTACAGTTGAGTATTATTAGCTATAAAATGAACATGGTTATATGTCCAACACAACTAGCAAGGAACAGAAATGCAGTTGTATCCAAGAGAAAATAATTACAGCAATAATCAGTGTAATTCATGATAATGGCTGAATTGAATTTCACACCATAGCTCCAAGCACTTACATTTAATGAATGTAGTTTGTGCTTGTTTACTAAAAAGGTTTTTAGCAGAAAATCGATAATGTAACTTCAGTGTTTCTAATTGCAAATGCAATTTTTTTAAAAAAGTAGTGGTTCAATAAGGATTTTGCGGGGAAAATTAAGGTATGTGAGTGCAGCAAATGCTGTTACTTTAATTAGGCTACCTGTACATTAGTGCTATAGTTCCTTAATATTTATTTATTACTCCCTATTGATTAAAATTGGTTTGCATTCCATTTTTAAGACTAGTTAATGTAATGAACATTGAAACTTTTCAGCAGGCGCTAGCTGTGACTAAGCAGATCATTTCTAAAGGGTCTGTCCTCACAAAGAGGTGTTTTTACCTTGAAAGCATTATCATGCCAGCAAGGAGGCACAGGCCTGCCTACAAAGGTGCTTTCTACATGTTGAATACAAAAGAGTTGCTCATCCTTCACGTGGAATGGCAGAACAAATAAAGTGATTGGCACTCGATGGCATAATTATAATTGTTTAATTGGTCCAAGTGTGTTCTTGGCCTCATTTGTGGTGAGGGAAACTGCTGGGGTTTAAAATGGTGAGGAAGCTGAGGAATGCAATGCCAGGTGAATTTTTCAGTTCCTTGGCCTCACGATCCGGGCTGTGGCCTCCTAGAGCAGGGTGGAGGGGGTACGTAGAGGTTATTGAGATACACAACTGATGCCTTAAGTTTGAGCTTTTGTGTATTTGAGGTTCTGTGTTGCCTAGGGGTGCAGTTCTGAGCCTCACATTAAATGTTAGTCAGCTCTCTTCACAGAGCAGGGACACAAAAAAAAATCCTTTTCCCAGTGGAGACCAAGGACAACCATTACAAGTTTTCAGGCCCAAAAGCACAAACGAGGTGGGCTGAAGGGAGGAACAAGAAGGATGGGACTTGATAATCTGAAGCTGTAATTGGACAATTAAACCCCAATATGCAAATGGACCAAAACTTATAAAAGTGTGAGACCTCATGACCGATCATTCATTTTGTGACCATTTTGGGTCCACCTTGGGTGTAGCCCTGTCCAGGCTCTTGTACTGCCCAAGGTGGATCCTTAAAGGCCTTTTAATAAATACCTACTTTATTCTCCAGCTCTGTCCAGTCTCTGTTCCAGATCAGCCTTCCCAAGGCATCACAACACAATAACCATAAATAACCCCAGAGACAGATTCATGGGATTAAACCCCAAAGTGCTACCTTTACTGAAGTCAATAGCAAATCTCCCACTCTATTACCTGATGGATCACGATGACTGGTGCACGTCTGAGGCTGGGCAGTACAAGGGAGGTGGCAGAGCATTCAGAAAACAGAAGAGAGAACGAACAACCAGAAATTGGGTTTCTGGAGCTCATCTACCTGCAAACACAGGTTGCTTTTACCTCTAGGCTCTTGGAGACAAAGGCCCAAGCCCTACATTGATGGCGAAGGAGGGAAGAACTGTGGGCACCTCCTGAACTTTCTCACACAAGTAACTGAGCCACCTTTACAGTCTGCAGGGAGGGTTTTGAATGGGTCAAAAATCATGGTTAGTGGAAATGTTTTGTCTTGAAACCATAGAACCACAGAATGGTTTGGGGTGGAAGGGACCTCTAAAGCTCATCAGCTCCAACCTCCCCGCCATAAGAGGGGACATCGTCACATCGATGAGAAGAAAGTCATCAAGTCATGCACCTTCCAAATCCAAGGTGATCTTCCAGCTGGAGGGATGTCGCCACCCAACCAGCAGCAATAATATTGTAGCTGGACTTACCTGTGGCAGCAAATTAAGTGCAATTCACCAGGAAAGTATTAAGCGATCCATATGGGTTTAAAAAAATAAACCCTGATCACTCAAGATTTGTGCTCAGATTTTCTGCGGCTGCCTGCCCTCGGTGCTAGAACCAGCACTGCATTTTCTGCTGGGTTCAGTCAGGCATTTTACTCTACAAAAACAACTAGCTCCTTTCCAACCAATGATTACTTGTAATTATGCTTTCCCCTGCCATTATTCTAATAGACTGTCATGCTGCACAGAGGAGGCGTTTGGAGGCTGCTTTTATGGATGGACTGTTGGAACACTTAATATAGCTCTATTTTTGAATTATCAGGTTCTATCCTTTTGAAGTCTGTGTTAGTGGAACTCCTATTTATGAAATGTGCTGTGCTTAAAGGTTTGCTATTGATGAAGAGGTCCAACAGAGGCCTTTATCGTAAGTACTGTAGCATTCTCCCCGAGAAATAAATAGCCTTGCTAAAAGGTATGTTGTGTACCAAGGTTGCAAATTATCAGCCAAGCACCTTATAACCGTATACTTCAAAAATACCTTTCTGCTTTCTGTTTGTTCTCCTTTTTTCCACAACTTGAACAGTGTTTTTAAAAACCACACAAGGAAAAAAAAGTCCCCCAGAATCCCAATCTGTTGGCTCTTTAATTGGGCAGCATGTCCTCGTTGTAACTCTTTAATATACATAGATACCTTGGCAGAAGGTGCTGTTTACAGGTGTGCCATTCTCTGAGTTTTGGGGGAATTTTCAGCTCCCACTCAGAGAGTGATTCCAACCACTGATTTATTGCAGGATTTCATCATCCTGGCAGCCCCAGCAAAGCTGTGAGCTGAGCATTGCTACCCAATTACCTAGGACAGGGTAATGAGAACCACGCCATACGTACAGAGACAATGAAAAGTGCAATCAGAAATTTTTAGTCCCTAAATGTTTACAGTGAAAGTCCAGGTGGGACGGATCTTTGCACCTTCATTTTTGGGTTGAAATACTGGGAGCTCAGTGATACAAGGGTCTGCCTGTTCTTCCTCTCTTTTGAAATCAGCTCCTAAACACTCTCTTTAATTCTGTCACTGCTCCACATCTTCAGCTCTTTGGAGCTGAAGACAAAGTGTGCTGATATGACATACATTGATTTCTCTATCTGCTGCTGAGCTCTACCCTGCTTTAAGACCAGAATGAACTTCATGTCAATAGAATTTATTTCAAAAATTAAAAGGAAATAATGATTTTTTGCGTTATTTAGTTTTATATCATCACAATATGGTGACTTCTGTGGGAGCTACTACACCCAAACATACCTTTCCTGTCCTTGAGAGCCCTTCTTAGGCTGTGTTTGCAGACCTGGAGTGTGCCAGGGACCACAGCTCCTGGTGTGCTCCTGGATCTGGGGCTGGCAGGGCGCCAAGCACATTGGGATGTGTCCCACAGGGTAGGGTGGTCCTGACAGGGCACACTGTGTGGGGACAAGGCAAGAAGGTGGTGAAGGATCTGGAGCCCCAGGAGGGGCTGAGGGAGCTGGGAAAGGGGCTCAGCCTGGAGAAAAGGAGGCTCAGGGGTTGGGCTCTGCTCCCAGGGAACAGGGACAGGAGGAGAGGGAACGGCCTCAAGATTAGCCAGAGGAGGTTTAGATTGGATTTAGGAAAAAATTTTTCACAGAAGGGGTAGTCAAGCATTAGAACAGGCTGCCCAGGGTAGTGGTGGAGTCCCCATCCCTGGAGGGATTTAAGAGCTGTGTGGATGTGGCACTTGGGGACGTGGGGCTGTCCTGGGGAATGGTTGGACTCAGTGACCTTGGGGGCTTTTCCAACCTAAAGGATTCTGTAATTCTGTGATTTTACGACAAGAGCAACACTGAGGGAAGCAGTGGGTACATGAAACGAGGAGGGTGCCTCACGGAGGGGTTTCCATTTAACACAACAAATAAGGCAAGTCTTGCTCTAAAGTGTTTATCTGGAGTTTTTCCTTTGGAGCCGTAATGTATCAGAACCCTGACTTTGCACTCCCACATTCATCTTTGCTTATGTATTTTGCCCTCACCGATGGCTTTCCCCTTAAGCCTGTCTATTTGCCTGTAGATTTGACAGATGACAGCTTCTCTTTGGGATGTTGGATGGCGTTTGTATGGCTGTGGTGCCAGGAGCGTTCTGAGCGCTGGTGTTGCATATTTATTGATCTCCATATTCCCAATAATCTGATGCACGTCACATTTGACAACATTATGTGGAGAGGTCAGCTGTATGGGGCTAATGAAACTGTTTCAAAGATGGATGTTGTTTTCCACAACATTAACCTTGCAAATAGCTGTCACTAGTGCATTTCACTATGGGGCTTGGCGTTTGAGAACCTCCCTTTTTTTATTGTTGATGTTAACATTAAACAAAACCTGGAGCCATTAAATCTCAGTATTTATATACAATAGGAAACATGGACGACATGGCATCACTCCAAATGAAAATCTTATTAACAGCACACGGTGCTTGTGGCAAAGTCCTGAACAATCTGAAAATTGGTTTGGCTGTCTGAAATGTTTGACAGATTGGCTAAGGATGATGTAAAAGGACTGAACAGGGAACAGCTGAATTCTAAGGATTAAAGTGGCAAATAGAAAGCCCTGATGTAATCAAAAAGCACATTGTACTTTCATATTTTACTGCGATATTACTCTGCTCACCAGGAGCTTATTACATCCAGGGCAATATAAAATTTAGATGACCTTTTTATTTTAAAATTATTTCGCTAGCATGTGTGATGTGACGAGGAAGCACTCAGTTTCTAAAGAGGTCTCTTGAAGTTCTTTTTTCCTTAAAAAATACTGCTATGGTGATTTCAATATTTAATTGTAGGTTTTCTGCTGTCATGCTGAGGCACTTCAAAACAGGAGTCCTAAGGGCGATAAAAATAATCCTTGGAGGCCCCTTTTCCACATTACAGTGGTTGAGAACAGTTGTAGTAACTCTTTTTCGATGTCATACTGCATCTTTTGTAATGTAAATTTTGCACATACTTACAGAGCACAATTCCAAATATGATTTTGATAGGCAAGCAGTTTAGAAAGGTTTGTGTTGGCCATCTGAGCTGTGAAGTACCACATATATTTACAGTGTCTTCTGGGACTTCAGGGCGTTTTAAGCGAGAGGGAAAAAAATCTCAGCCTTCATCCCGCTCTGGAAGCTAATGATTGTGTTTTAATATTTTAAAGAGCAGTTGGCAAACGCTAATATAAAGCCCATTGACAAAGGGTGAAATTCTGACCCGTGCACAGAGTAAAGGTCAGATGATGGTGATAAGGACAGCTTGAATGCGCCTTCACAAGGTCGTTAAGGTGGCTTGGGCTGGAGCTGTTGCAGGGTCTCTGTGGAGCAATAGCTGCTGAGGCTGCTGTGCAGCTGTTGGGCAGCCCTCGAACACCAGGCAGCAGTTTTGCTGTTAAATCTTGCTTTAATAAAATCAGGGATGCTCATGCAGGTTCTGCTTGGAGGTGAGATGTGCCGCTGAGAAAGAAAGGTGGTGGTGGGTGTTCAAATCATCAGCTGACAAAGGCACCAGAGGGGCATCTCCCAGCTGAGCTTCATCAGCTTCAGATCATGCCCCTAAATCACGAAAACATGGACTGGTTTGGGTTGGAAGAGACCTTAAATCACACCCAGTGCCACCCCTGCCATGGGCAGGGACACCTTCCACTACCCCAGGCTGCTCCAAAGTCTCATTAAACAAGTGGCCTTGGACACTTCCAGGGAACCAAGGCAGCCACAGCTGCTCTGGGCACCCTGTGCCAGGGCTTCTCCACCCTCACAGGGAACAATTCCTGCCCAATATCCCATCTAAATCTACCCACTTTCAGCTTAAAGCCATTCCCCTTCCTCCTATCACTCCATGTTCTTACAATAAGTCCCTCTGCAGCTCTCTGGTATCTCCCTTTATGTTCCAGAAGATGTTGCAGTATCTCAGAGGAGCCTCTCCAAACAAAAGGGTAAAAAAAGTTTGACTGAAAAGGGAAAGACTTAAGGCAACTTTTAAAAAATGCTGTCTAGTCTGAACCTATAATAGGTTGTGATTCACAGAGGTTATTGTAAATTGTTCAAAAGTTAAATGTTTTCTCTAACCTTGCACCTGGACTGTGGGAGCACTTGGAGTGGAGACAAGAAGCTTTGCGGGGGCAGCACCTGGGTCAGGAGGAGAGCTCCTGTTGTCTGGAGGTATCTTGTGATGAAAAATCTAGAAAGGTTAAGGCAGATGCCTAATTTTTAAAACCCAAAAGTCAAGGAAGTGCAAATTACTCCAGTAAACTACTTTCTGTCTCCATAGAAACTTTCAGATAAAATGTTATTTGTGCTTCTTTTGAGAATTTTCTCAAGAAATGGTCAGAAAGAAGGAGGGATGGACATTTTATTTCATATTTATTTTATAGCACATCTTCTAACATGCAATTTGTTTCTTAAAATTTTGTTAAGAATGCAAGTATTCACAAGTCATAAAAAGGTCTCTTCCCTTAGTTTTTGGCAGTTTCTTTGGTGTCTGCATTATTTATTTAGTGACTTAGGATACAGTCATGGAGAGTTTCTCCAGAATTAGACTCTAACGCCAAGTGAATGTTTTTAGGGAGAGTTAAAACAGGTGATTTATAACATCACTTAGTAATGCTTAACACTGTTAATTGAAAAAACATTCTCTTGTAATAATTCTCAGATTGTGCAGTATCATTATCACATGAAATTGTGCAAAAATGTAATAAGTACATTTCTATAACATGATTTCTGATATTGCTAAGCTCACATACTATAAAATATTAAGTGCTCACCAAAAATGAATCTATGGAAAAAAATCCCTTTCTACTCTAAAAACTAATGAGGTATGATTTCTTTTTATTTGTCTTTTGGGTTTAAAGCCTCCAGATCTAATTTTCAAGCTATTTTCTGAATCCAGGAGAGTTAGTTTATTTCCTAAGGAACACAGGGAGAGGTCAGTAGAGCCTCTCATAAAGGCTCCAGGAGCTCAGACTTTAGGATTTCAAGTGATTATGACACAAACAGCTTTAACTGTCAGAAATGCTTTGGAATTTTTAAAAAATCTTTTTAAAGGTGTTAACTTAACAGAGGGCTCTCCTTGCTGTAAAAATATACATTTCTGTACATGGAGGCAAGATTCTACCACAATGGTGAATCTGATGCTTCCAATCCATCCTGAGAGTTGGATCAAGGACCACATTTTTTTGCTTGGTTTACCGTGGCCTGGGATATTTTTTCCCCCTCTTATTTTCTACGGGGTTCAAATGTTACAGCTTGCAGCTGGAGCCTGGATGTGCCCCTGCACATTTTGGCTGTCTTGGTAAAGCACAGGAAGGTAGGGCAAGGCCAGGATGGCTGCTCGGGTGTGAAGGATCAGGTCTCTACTTTCAGAGGGGTCATTCGGCCTTGGCTTCCATCAGAGCAGGGCTGGGGGTTGGATCTCTGTCTGTAATAAGGTGCTGTAATGCTCTGCCACTTCATCCTCAAAAACTGAGAAATACCTGCCCTTAATATCACTAATGTCTCCAAAATAGTGCTTAGTTGGGACTTGGGGGTGGAATGACTCTAGTTCCAGGCCTCTGGACAGAATCAAATTTATTCCTTAGGGAAGCTCATCTTTGCCTCAGAACTGCAAAGTGCTGTGCACTCTACCCTGATTGTTCAGTAACTTGCAGAAATTAGCCCATATAAAGCATTAAAGAACTTCAGAGCCCTGTGTTTGATTGTGTGGTGTTAGAGAGAGAGGAAAGATGTGAACAGCAGCCACAGGACCCAGGTCAGAGACCTGAATTAATGGGGAGCTCTGAGCAGAAGCTCCTACCTGCTGGGAGAAGTGCAAATGCTGCTGGGGTGAGGATTTCAGGGTTTGCATCAGAGTCCTTGCGACTTCTTCATAAATAAATTGTTTATAAAGTCAGGATTCATTAGCTGCTTGTCTAAAAAATTACGTGGGAGCTGCTATTTATGCTGAAGTTCATTCCTGTGAATCCTGCTCTGCAACTTCTGCTAGGCATCATCTCAAGGATGCCCATCTGATATCCACCCATGGATGTTCAGATCTGCTTTTCTTCCTGGGCCCTGGCTCAAGGATCAGGGCCTGGCAGTCAGATGAGAGCCTGATTCCATCTCTGATGGACAGGATGTTCTTGCTCTATAGTGTGCCAGGGAATCAGGACTGGATTGGATATTCTGGAATTTTTTTTTTACTGAAAAGGCTGTTGAGCAGTAGAGCAAGATCACTAGTCAGGTGTTAAGGCTGGGGATGAGGAAGGAGAAAAGAGGGAGACAGGAAACTGTGGGAGATACTTGCCCATGTCACTTTTCCAAGGAGCTTGGTTTATAAAACCAAAAGGACAATATAACTCAAAGAATTATAGCACTGCTTTTCTGGTGGTGCTTTCCTGCTCTGGTAGCACTAAGATTGTATCTACACGTGCAGTGGGTGCTCCCAGAGCACACCAGGGCACCACAAGAGATGCCTGTCCCATGCAGGATGGGACTGGGGAATGCAGAGCTGAGCAGGATGGATCCATGGCTGGTGATGGGAGCTGGGCATGCAGAGCTGAGCAGGATGGATCCATGGCTGGTGATGGGAGCTGGCCATGCAGAGCTGAGCAGGATGGATCCATGGCTGGTCATGGGAGCTGGGCATGCAGAGCTGAGCAGGATG
>VYZR01084841.1:45332-62398 GCA_013400675.1 Oxylabes madagascariensis
TGGAATAATAATTCCCCCAAGCAATGAAAATACAGAAAAAAAATTACTTCCCCCCCAGCCTGTGATTTTTTTTTTTTTTTTTTAACTTTTTATTTACTCTACTGTGCTTTTTATTTGCTTCGGGCTGCATTTGATGAAGTATTGTTTAAACAGCGCCGAGCAAAATGGATATGGGGAGATGGAAAATAGAAAGAGGAGGAATTTTAACCAGGTGGATATATGCATTTGCCTTTAAGGTGGATGACGTTGGGTTTATCAATTATTTCCTTTGGATTTAAAAAAAAAAAATAAAAAAAGAGAGAAAGAAACGACAAAAACAAGTGGCTTGGTGAAGAGGTGCAGAGTGTCATTTAGAGCTGTCTCTGCACAGAGGGTTCAGCTGTAAATGGGTCGCAAACAACACGCGAGGAGTGAAGTTGTGCGGGGCTGTGGCCCCCTCCTGCCCCCCCTGCAGCACTAATGTAGCCCTGAATGGGCTGGCCCCGGTTGGAGAGCCCCAGCACACAGCACACACAGCCTGGCCCAGGCTGCCGGGCTGGGAAGCTGCCAGGACACCATTCAAAGAGTGCTCTAAGGTGTACACTCCTGGCAGTAATTGGTGAAGAAGCTGCATTTCACTCCCTGCTTTTAATAGCGGTTTGAGTAGTGGCTCTTTATGAAGGCTCTCTTTTTTTTTTTTTTTTTTTTTTTTTTTTTTTAAAGCAGCTTTAACTATACCCTTTCTGTCAGTAATGCCTGAAAAACTTCTACCTTTAATCATTCCTGGATCAGGCAGCAAACAAGCAGCTCCTTTTCCTTTTTCAATTACATGCTGGATATTCAAGCACACATATAAAAAAACGGGGGGGAAGAAAAGAGGCATCTTGAGCCTATCATGTATTAAATGCACCTCTTTGCTGCTGCATTAAAATAACACCAAGGATCTGACTTCAGCCAACAAAAGCCAGAAATATAAAGTTAAAGCTGCAGTGCTCTTTTTTATCTGCTCCATTGTGAGAAGGCATTGTAGCACTCTTAAAACAGTGGGACATTTTTCCCCACCTATGGGCGATGATATTTAGCTAAGAGATCCTGGCCTTTGTGATTCTGAGACTCATGGCAATTTTTTTTACAGCATCTTGTGGATGGATTCTGCTTGATGCTGCTCCTGTGAGGTATGGCTTTTTTTTTGTTTTGTTTTTTTTGACACTGCTATTTCAAGAAGGGAGCCAGGAAACAGCAAACCGGTGCTTTGGCTGAGTTTGTTTTGAAGGTCCCCATCATGGTGGAGGTGCCGATCTTTATGAGTTCACTTGTATAACATCAGGCAAATGATCCTTAGTGGACACTTGCCCACAATTGAAAAAAAAAAAAGAAAAAAGAAAGAGTCATACCATGGAAGATCCAAGCTTAAAATATGAAGGAGATTGAAGGTCAGGGTTGGTATGAATCAGGAAAATCATGAGAGAAATACCAGGGCTAGGAATTGTATTCAGTATTTTTGAGTCAGTAGCATTGCATCATAGCTCATATTTATTTTTTCTCCCGTCAGAAGACCAGCAAGCTGTGGGAAAATGCAGAGAAAATTCTGGAATATGTAGAGAGAAGGGAAGACTGGTGGATACAGCCTTTTGGTGGATGAAGTTTGCAGCAGTGTGTTACAGTCTCTTTTGGAAAAGGTGGCATTTTTGATGGAATGGAAGTAGAAGAGAAATTCTTTGAAGGTGAAGTGTTTAGTAACAGCTCTGGTGACACCAAGCTGGAAAATCATGTACAGAGTTTTCCTTCTGATCAATGCTGGTTTAGTCTGCAACGGATAAAAATGAAGAGATAATGTCAACAGACAAGAATATTGCTGCAGGATAATGGTGCCCTACTGCTACCCAAATGTCCAAGGCTAATCCAGGACATTTATTTTCCAAGCAGGAGCCATTGATCTGGAAAGATATTTGTCATTGCTTTGTAGGGCAACCCTGCACATAGTATAAACACAGATAGGAGATCTTGTGGTGGTGAGTTGGAGGAGATCAGCTGGCTCCTGTTTGATGGGGATCCGAAGTAATCTGAATTGATGACTGTGAGGAGTCTGAAAAAATAGTGCCTATTTCTGACCTTGGGAGGTTGCCCCTTTGGAGCAAATGGAATCTAGGTGCAAAGGGCAGAGAAGGGCCAGATGTATCCCAAGCTGATCAGAAGGGTGGAGCAAACCTGATCTGTCCAGGATTGTTCTTCTGCAGCTCTGTCAGGAGCAGCCAGAAGGCTAAAGGTAAATGTGAAGGTCTGAGGTTCAAAGGTTACTTCTGTTCCTTGAGGGAAAATGCATCTCCTGCAAGAACAGTTGAAGGTCACTGCTCAATAAGTCACACTCTTTAACCTTTCTTCTTTTTGGTCATTTAATAGCCAAGCCCCTTCCCTATAAATGCAAAGCACGTTACATGCAATTTCCATGGATTCAGTCCTGTATGCTAGAGATGACAACATGGGTTTAATGAAAGGATCATTTCAAGGTAAATTCATTTGTGGTCTGTGAACAAAGTCTGATCTCATTCCTCTTTTGTCTCACTGCTCTTCCCGCCTGACTTGCCCCCAGTAATGGTTGATGTGAAGGCCAGAGCCTGGAGCTGACCCCGTTGTTCCTCCAGGTGTGTTCCTGGTTCATCTCCAGCCTCAACCACCACTGAAATCCAGTGCAGCATCAGTCAGACCCATAAAACTCCCGTTCCTGGGTGTTGTACCAACTTTCCGTTTCTTTGCATTTCAAGGCACATTTGATGTGCCCCACCACCCTCACAGGGAAGATTTTTTTTTCCCAGTATCCCATCTAACCCTGTCTTCTGGCAGACACAGGGAAGCCGTTCCCTGTGTCTTTCCCTCCATCCGTTATCCCCAGTCCCTCTCCAGCTCTCTTGGAGCCCCTTTAGGCCCTGGAAGGGACTCTGAGCTCTCCCTGGAGCCTTCTCCAGGTGAATCCACCCCCAGCTCTCCCAGTTTGTCTTTATAGCAGAGATGCTCCAACCCCCTGAGCATCTCCAAGAGGTCCATGTCTGCATTTTCCAGTGAGAATTTCACAAGTGAATTTCACAAATTACATTTTTCCACAGTTTCTCAGAGACTTTTGCCTGTGAGGGCTTGTGTTCATGCATGGAATATCATCCATTCTGACTGCAATAGCTGCAAAACCTCTGTGAGAGCTGAGCATCTGTTTGAGGGGAAAAAAAACCTATCTGGGACTATCTAATCTGAATGGCCTCAACTGCTCTTAATATAGGTAGGAATGAAGAATTTACTTTGCAGGTTTTGTCCTTAAAAATTTATCAATAGGCTTGTGTTCCCCCTGAGATGTCTGAGACCAGTAAAACCCACAGTGCAAGCAGAGACTGAGCTGAGGGGCTCAGTCTTGAAATGATTTTGGAGAGGATTGAATTTTGTGTGGCTCTTTTACATTTATTTGCCAGAATTTACCAAAGGGAAAGGCAACCTTGATTTGGCCAATAATTCTGTACTAGCACTATGCTCTCATTAGTTTCAGCTTTCAGAGTGTTTTGTTATTCTTCATCGAGTTTCCCAGATGGAAATGACACCACCAGCTAATTTACCAGGATGGTTTGTGTCTAACCACGGAGAGAGATTCCAGTTTTGCTCCATTTTGTAATGTGCTGGGATCAGAGATGAGGAGCTGAGATCAGATCTGCTCCATCTTGTCCATGCAAGGTTGTATGTATGGGGTTTTTTTCCCCCAAATCCTGCATTTTTAATATAAATAAAAAATTTGATCTCTGCTACTGGGAAACTGCATCCCATTTTTTTTCTTAACAGAAAAATGGGAATAGGTTTCCTTTAACTAGTGGAAGGGTCTAGACTCTAAAAAGGTTTTTATTATTGTGTGCCCGGGGTCCTTAGTTTTAGACATTTATCTTGTGGCAAACCAGTAGGGAACTAGAAAGGCAGTATTTTGCAACTCCTAGACCCCCAGCTCTAAATAATGACTCCGAGCTGAAATTGAAGCAGGTGCATCATCTCCTTCATTGTGTCACTTTTAGCACAGACATTATACTTTATGGGCTTCCACTATCCAAATAGTTTGTGCAACGGACCCTAAAAGTGGTGATGCATCAATCAATCAGTCGGGCTTTATTGCTGCAACTTTCTTTACAGGAGCCTTCTAAGCCATATTATAATGCACCACGAGGAGCCCAGCGGAATACAAATGCCCTGGGATGCAGCCCCATTTCCATGTGCTCCCTTCCAGGGCCGGAGCTGCACTCCAAGGAATATCCCAGGGCATCAGTCACAGCCGCCAAATGCATCCCTGGTGGAACCTCGTTGACTGTGCCCGGCCAGGCTGGCTCAGGGGGATGGATTCAGCTGGCCCTGGGGGCTTGCACAAGCTCCTGGGTGGGCCAAGGTGGTAAAGAGGATGGAAAATCACAGTGGTTTGGCTGAACTGGTTTTTCTGCCTGTTCACGCCAGGGCTGAGGGGTCTTCACCTCTTGTAATGCATTGGATAGTTGGTTCATTTTTGTTATTATTTTGCACTGGATGATTTGTTGTATTTGCATACAAAAATAGTTTTGTCACACTTTGCACATGGTATATTCTGTACCCCACCCCCAGGTCCAGGTATTCCCTCGTCCATCCCTCCCTACACCCCCTTCTCCCTTGGGTCATTCCCATTGGTCGTGGTTCCTCTCCCTGTCCCCGCTTTGTTTCCCGAGGCACAAAAACCTTTGCCACGCGGTACTCTCTCTCTTTCTCTTTCCTGGGGACCTTACTACAACACCTGAGGTTGGTTCCATAATAAAGGTGGGACCGTGGTCCCGAGAAGGAAGAAGAGTGCCTCTTGTCTTTTACCTCTGTCCACTACCGGGGTAACGCTCTGGGGTCTGGAGCCAGCCAGGACAGGACGCCGAGAGCGAATAAACCGCGATAAGGTTGGCGCCCAACGTGGGGCCTCATTCACCCATCAGCAGGATGATTTATGCCCCAAATGTGGGCTGGGTGACCTGCACCCTTGTTGCGGCGCACCCCCACGACCGAGTGGCTGTTTCCATTTTAGGAAAGGGGTTTCTGTTTTCACCCCTGACTTCTAAGGGAAAAGCACCAGAAACTTCAGTGTTTCCTTCACCGTAACTGGCCCAGTACCAGCACAGGGGCACCTGTTGGTCTCTGCAGCTGCTCTTCAAAAATGTAGCTAGTTCCTATTGGGCAGCAAGTCGGAAAAACCCCCTCCTAAAACATTAAGTATATAAGAAAGAGCACAGAGGTGCTCGGGGCTTTTTGGGGTGTCTTAGCAAAGTGTAAAGGGTGTTCCCTACATCTGTGCACTGCTTTTGCTTTTCTGTTGTATTGTTCGTTATTTTCTCTTTCATTAAAACCTTTTGCTTTTCGAAACACACCCAATGAGCCGTCTCACAAATTATCATTAAGCCATTTCTGAGAAGTTGCTGGTCAACTCTCAGAGCATGATGAACCCTCGTCAAGCTGATAACATGCTGGCCCCATGCAGAATTTCATCACACCCTCTGCTCCTGATCCCTGGGGTTTTAGCCCACATCATGTACAGCAGTTCTTACTGTGTTCATTTTGCTGTTTCCAGTTTTTTGGCTGCTTTAGTGTGGGAATATCTCTCAGGCTTTCCATAAACATTGTGTGTGGGCATTCGTTTTGCCATCAGCAAGGACAGATACATCTACAGTGACACAGAAATAAATGCAGATATGGGTACAGCCTGCTTTATGGAAACACTGCTGAAATCCAGGAATATTACACTGTTAGTGCAAGTGAACAAGTTATGGGTTATGACTTGGTTATTGCATGGAAACTTTGCAGTCCAGGCCTCAGGCTCTGATGTAAATGCCTTGGTTTGAGCTGGCAGTGGTTATGTGAGGTGATTGGATCCGTGTTAGTGCTTCCATCAGACACACAGACAAATAAATCTTACCTTGAAGCTGTGTGCTGACATCTGCATAACTTTCTTTTATCGTCCAGTTCCCATACAGTTCCAAAGAGTAACTTAGGAAAGGAAATTTAAGGAAAAAAAGATGATCATGTTGAGATAGAAAAATGAATTTGGCATTTGAGTATAAAATTCTGTAGGTTATATTATATAGTATGTGCAATGCCCAATTCGATACTTTGAATTCTTTTAAAGAGGACCAAAATTTCCGTAATGTTGTAATAAAAGTTGTTTGTAAATATGCAACCAGCATTTATTCTGCAAAACAGAATATTTTCTAATACTTGTCCCTTCCCCGAATCCTCATGTTGCTTATATGAGCTCACGGAGTTTATTATAATATTTGTAGTAGACATCTCTAATTTGATAATTCTCTAGTGAGTTTAATGAGCCAGAAAAGTGACATTTAGAGCTAGTTTTCTCTTTGTGCTTTGAAAAATGAAATACAAGTAGTTATCTGTTAAATGAGATAATTACAGTGCTACTTTGCTAAAGGCACATATTAGTGATTTTTAGCTTGTTTCGCTTAATTAGAGCTTTACAAAATGTAGAGTGCCAACCTGCTAACAGACCTGTTGGAACAGTTACTGAGACTGTGAAATAAAACCAGTTGTTCTAAACAAGTCACAAAAAAGGAGATTGATGAAATGGCTGGCAGCTCAGGCAGAAATTTAAGCCTTGGCTGCATTAGAGCGAATGTAATAATAGCAGCAAGTAACCCATATTTTTAATTTTACTGATCTTTCTGCAATAATTATAAGGAACTTTTAATGTCTGTAATTAGAATGTTAGAGATAGGGTGACTTAGACCAGTGCTGCACTGTGAAAAATTGGATACTTACCATAATTGAAAATTAATCACTTTTCATTACCAGGAAGGGATGCAGTGATTACTTTGAATGGGCTGAGATGCATCATATGAATTATGGGCAAACAAAATCATGTAGTTGAAGTTGGTGAGTTTGAGGCCAGTCTGTGCCAGGAGCACCTCTGCTGACGTAATATGTTGGATAATGAAAATGGGGGAGTATTTGTTTGGCTGGTAATTGCAGCCCAGAATTTTTGCTTTGCTGGAGGTTCTGATGGAGAGGATCACTGAATTTTATCAGTCATCCCTCCAGCGCTGTCGTTTCAAACTTTAGCTGGGCAGAATCACCTATAAAGCCAGATGTAATCCAACAAATTGATGCAGCTCTGCCAGAAGCCTCTGAGCAGGTTTGAGCAGTGAGGGAAGGAATAACCTGTGAGGTTTTTCCTATGGGCAGGAATGAATTGTGGATCATTACCTGTGAGCTGACCCACGCAGTGGTTGTGCAGAAAAGCTGCTTTTCCCTGCTCTTATCATGGGAGCTCATGGAAAGGCAGCTCCTCATCCCATGTAAACACTGAAATCTCTGGGATTCGGGAGAGTTTGGTCTTTCTGGCAGATCCACTGTGGAGAAGGCAAGTTATTTTTCTGTTTGGTTGAAAAAGACCTTATTTATTTCTTTTTAACCAGCTCTGCTCTTGTGCTGTGTGTCTTGGCTGATTTATGGCTTTAACCACCATGTGTGGCCCCCTCAGCACCCCACGGTGCCTCTGCATTTAAAAGGTGGCATTTTATGCTCAAAAGATGACGTGGAAATGTCACCATCTTGCTCCACAATTCTTCTCCTTGCGCGCCTGTCACCGATTCCAGCTGCCGAATGCAAGGGCAGCAGGCAAACAAAACCTGCTCCAGACATTATTTTGTGAGTTGGAAATTGTCTTTTGCCCAGATAGGGATTTCTCAAACCCCACCTCATTTTAGGAGTGAGGAATGAGCATAACTGAGAGAGAGATGCTTCCCTTTTGCTTGGCTCTAATAGCTTTGTTCTGGCTGCAGCAGGAAAGGTGAAATAGAAGCTCTGGTTGTCCCTGAGTCTCCATGAGCACAGCTGCACTGTCCTGGCTCTGCACCTTCCTCTCCTGTCATTAGCCTGAGCAAGGATGTGGCTGCTCATGACTGGGTGATTGATGTCAAATGTAGTAGCAGCATTAAATTTGTCTGAAATGGACAAAGAAAAGCATTATTCACTGTAAAAATCTTGTCTAAAGTTCCCATCTAGCCAGAGCTGCTCCTAAATTACATTTGTATGAATTTTAAAATGTTTTCTTGAATTTCTTGGCCCATGATTGTTCCCAAGGTCACAAACTCAGAAAGCTGGGAACTGAGGCTTGCGGTGAAAAATGTGCCTGTAATATATCTTCATATTTGCAAATGTATTTTATTGCTGTCCATATCCTGTGAGAAAAATCCAATGTTCTTAAAAGACAAGCACTGCTTGTTATAGAGACACTTATTAATGTTTATTAGAAACTCATTTCACTAACATCCATGGCTTTATTGGAAGTTCCTTAAGTAGCAAATCCAATTTCCTTTCTTATGCTTGTGCTTACTTAATTAACATCAAAAATTGAATGAGGCAAAACAAAGTTTGATATTCATTTTAATAAGTTATATAAAGTTAGCATAATCTCATTGAGGCCATTCTTCATCGCTCCAACTGCAGACACAAAGTGCCTTTGCAGCCGTTTGGGGTTTTACATCATATAGGTTAGATAACCTAGCAACTAATGAGAGAGCCAGGAGAGAAAGGAATTAATTTTCAAATGAACCCTTTATGAGCTGTGTTCCGGGGAGGCAGGAGCTTGTGTGTGCCGGGCAGGGAGCTGGGGATGCTTGGAGGTAGAAAAGGGCTGGGTTCTGATGCTGGGAGGAGGTGTTTGGCAGGAAATCTTCAGAAAACCATGCAGGAACCATGCATTAGGATGGCTGTAAGGACAGAAAACAGGATTGAGCCATCAGAAAAGCATCCAGGAACCCCAGGTTATGGTGGCTATGAGGACAGGAAACTGGGATCTACAGGAATTTTGCGGTGTTAACACCTTTTGTGTGTGCACCATCCAGCCCCACGGTGAGGTCAGCCCCACACGTGCACCAGCTTAAGGCTGCTCCTGCTGCTCTCCTATAAAAATATCCCCCCGATCATGTGATGTCTGTTGACCTTAGAACAAGCGTTATCATATTGGAAAGTAATGATAAAAAAATCCCCTACTACAGTAAAGCTATTATAAGCTGGAGTGTTTGTGCCATTACTGGGGAATATGGTATTGATTTTTTAATAAATTATGCCATAACCTACATTTTTGCCTTAGGTTAAAATTTAACACCAGGAGCAGAGGGAAGGTACAATGCACGGATATCAGAACAAGTTTTACTCCACCCCAGACTTCAGCAGACGCTTGGAAATCAAGAGTAATGGGGCCTTGGTCACCATAATTTGTGATGTCCCCTCTCCCCTGGCTCCTGGGCAGGACTGAGGACACAGAGGAGCAGCTGTGTAACCCCCAAATAGGTTTGACTGCTTTGCTGCCCCATTTCTCCTCCAGACTGTGGAAAGTTCAAAAGGAAAATTGATAATAAAATAATCTTGCTGTAGCAGTGCTGAATGTCAACAAGAAACATCTCAGAAGTAATTTTATGGAAGCAAAAGAAAGAAAACCCAACCCTATAACCATTGGGATATTTTGATGTTTAAATGAAACATTTTTTGTGCGAATGTAGATGAAGGTTTTCTTTCTAACTTTCATTTTTTGAAACTTCTTCTTAATTTTGGAAGGAAAAATCAATGTGCTCAATGTTTTCACTCCATCTTTTTTTCAAGGAAGGGGAGTAAAATATTTAAGGGAGAAAGGAGGTTCTACACTATTCTTCTCGTGGCTAAATATAAATATCCATGTAAATCTTGGGCTGTTCCACAGGTAATTATGCAGGTAAATGGGGATGAAACCCAGGAGTGTTTGCTAGAAGGGCTTTCAGTGCAATCCAAAAGCAGCTCGGTGTATATCAGCATTCAGCTCAGAAAGAGAAGGTGGGGAAGGACAGATGTTCCTGCTTTGGATGGAGACCTGCTACTCCTGTGTTGTAACCTTTACCCCAGAGACAACTACTTCAAAAGTTATTTTTGCCTCCCATTTTCCACCCAGTTAGCATCAAACAGCTGCTCTTTTCCTCATCATTCACAGGAGCCCTGGCAATGGGATGTTTTCTTGGAGGTTCTGAGGATATCACTCCTTTATACTGATGTGTCATAAGTAGGTATGAAATTATTGCTTCAAAATGATGGAATAAATATTTTGCTGCAGGTTCTTGTGCTTATGCTTTCTCTCTTTGTGTACCAGGGAAAATCCAGGTGTGTAAACGCCATCACTATGAATATTCTTATCCCTGAAGATGCCCTAATTTGCAGCAGAAAGTTCATTAGTGTCTGCAATTCAGATCTCTGAACTCAGTCCCCACTGCCCAAGGAGGGCAGGACGCCTTGAAGTGGAATTTAGTGAGGGATACATCCAAATCTACCACAAATCACCCATGTGATGGGAATGTGCAGCAGGAAAGCAGCTGAGCACAGAAAGGGAATGAGTGATCCAGGAGCAGGACACTTTTCCAGAAAAAGAAGAACTAATGGGTAGAACGGAGATGGACTCACCAGCCCCACAAGTGAAAGCATATTTCCTGTGACACAGATATCTTATTAATGCTCTACTGACAAGGGGATTAACTCTCCAGGATAGCAGTCCCAGCAGTCTGCAATCACAGGTGTGTTTGTCCCCCTAAAACTGGTGTTTGTGTGTCATCTCTACAGAGATGCTTGGAGGCTGCCGTGGAAAATTTGCTCCCTCAAAGCTGGAATAAACTCAGACAATTTTTAGATACTTACAAAAATATCCTCTAAGTAAAAAATTTAAAAGTCCCCATTAGTATTAAACATTTCCTTTTCATGCTGTCAGTGCTGCCACAGAAAGAGAAATGTACCTCAGCTTGGCTCGAGCTTAAATTCCCTCCCTTCTTGTACTCTTTAAATAGCAGATTGTCAGCTTAAGAGACCTGTTGCTGGTGATGACTGAGATTCATGATCCATCTAAAAGAGCTGGGAACTTAATGGCTATTTTTCCTATCCTGATAACCAGATAGTTTTGTGTTCATCCCAGTGCTAAACCTGGCTTGAGTGGAGCTGGACTTCCTACGCTTGTGGAAGAGGGGATGGAGGAGCTGTTGGCTTTAATGAAATCAAACAGCTGCAACCAAATCCAGGATTTTTCTCCATAAGACATATGTGGTATTGTGGAGCTGTGCTACTTTGAAGTACCTGGCTGGAATATCTGAGACATAACCCTCCAAAATTAAAAATTGCATTTGAAAAGTCATGCTAATTAAAAAGGGACATCTGAAGCCAAACAGAAAAATCAATGAACTTACTGGTCCTTCCTCAGTTAAGTAACATAATTTGTTCAATTTGTTTTATGTCTCTAAGTGAGGAACCTTTTGCTCACTTTGATTCATGGACAGAGGTTAGAAAATGGTACAGTGGAAAGGAAATTAACATTTAACCTGCCCGCCTGCATATCTGAGCTGATGTCTCAATGTGGTGCAGCTGTGAGTAAATTCTCCCAATAAACCAGACACGGTGTCTGTACTATTCATACAGCTGCTTGTGTCTCCAGGAAAGCTCAGACAGTTTTCTGGCTATTAGAGACCAAATTAGGAAAAATAATCTGTGAGGGAAGTGTTTCTACTTGACATAAATCTGTATTTTTTAGTTAAAATGTAAGGGGTTACGTTGTTAGCCGACACACATCACTGCAACTTCACAGACTTAAACCCTGACAATGCCTGTGAAAATCGCTAATCTGCAGTCTGGAGACTAAAAACTTGGGGTTTTTTCAGAATACAGTTATTCAAGAAGAGGCAATGATAGAGGAAAACTGGTATTGCTCTATATGATTGTGCAAATTAAACTTGAACCCTCTTTATTAATCCCAGTCCAGGATCAGACCTATGTATAAGAAGACTTGAGGTCTTCTACGTGTTCTTACATCCTCCCTATAAGCACATTATAACAGGATTGACTACAGCTCAGAGAGTCAAATAAAAAACATACTCGGTATGATCACATAATATTTAGTTTATGTAATGATTGAGGTTCTCCTTCAACAAACGGCACGTGGGAGACTTGGTATCAGAGAAAGAGCTACATCAGTTGCTGAAAGAGAGGCTAAGAATTTACAATAAAAGTGCAGAATACATTTTTGATTTCATCAGAAAGTCTGAGGCTCCTTCATGATGTCCCTCAATCTCGTTAGCCCTTCATTACGTCCTGTCAAACGTGTCTGCACTGCAGGCAAGGTAAAGGCCAGCCCAAGGCATCTGAAGAACACCGACACCTTTAATTTTTTTGGTTTCTGTTGGTTTTTGTGCTTTTTCCTTTTTTTTTTTTTTTTATTTTTATTTTTCAGAAGAACAAAGAGGGATTGTGAGCCAAGCATTTTGCAAAGCGAAGTAGAAAATGGAATAAAAGTCATGAATCCAGCTTCTTACCTCACAAGCTGCAGCTTGCCATCCCCACTATGGAAAGTTGTGGCTTTGGATTTTTGACTGTCATGCTGGAGGTACAGCTATATTTATTTATTTGTGGCCACCAATGCCAGGGAAGCAATTGCAATACCACATATCCTCGATTCTGGCATCTGAGAGACAATCAGACTAGAAAAGGAAGGAGATGACCAGTTATAAAAGAAGAAAGCTGGTGTTTACGCTCAGTGATGTGAGTAATCAGCTGTGATGGGGGAAAAAAGGCACAAAAGGCCAGTGACACTTTAATTGGTGCTTTGAGAAAATATTGTGGAGGTTTTTTTTGAAGTTTGTCAGAGTGAGACTGTGTTTAATAAGTAGGATGATTAAGGTCTTTTTATATTCATATTTTTGCTCCCTTCCAGGTAATAGCAGCCTAATCTCAGAGTAACAAAGACAGGTTCACAAGATCTTGTTTCCTTGGAAATTTGAGGCCTGACTTCCTGGGAAGTTGGGGAGGATAAAGGAGCCCATTGCTCCTGCAGAGCAATTCTGAGAATGGCTGCAAGGTGAGACAGGTACCAGTCACAGCTGCAAGCAGAGATGCTGCCCGTGGATTAAAACCCACAGCAGCTTGAATTTACCCACATATCTGTCTAATTTTGTGGCCTTCACTGTCCTCCTTGGCTGTGCTGCTGTGTTCTGTGCCACATTAACCACATGCTTTTAGAGATTAGGATCAAGGGCTTGGTCCCAGTCCCTGACAGAGCAGTTTTGTATTACCCCAACAGCATGTGACAGCCCTAAATGGGGCAGCTGTCCCCTTAAGGGACCCCCTGCATGTCTCTGGTGGAAAAAGTTGTGGTCATCCCTCAGGTTGTTGTATTTGGAGGCAGAGTTGTCCTCCAGGGTGGGCTCTTCAGGTGCTCAATTCCTCACCTGGGTGAGCAGGAGCTGCTTGAGGAGCTGGTCCTTGCCAGCACAGTTACATGGACAGGAACCAGTTCAGGAGCAATCCCACAAGCAGAACACCTTCAGACCTGCGGGGTGGTGGCTGTGGCAAGCAGGGCCACAAGCCAGGGGTGGTTCTCACCTTGAAGGAGGTGCGTGGGTCCCTTCCCATCACTGGGCTGAGTGGACAGAAGAGATTTTTGTATCTCTCTTCGTTTTTAGGGTAGTGCTTGATATTCTGGGTGCAGACTCTTACTGGTATTTATGGACCCTCTTCCTACAGAAATGCTTTGCGGATGTGGGATGTAGAAAACAACAAAAAAAAATAAGATAATGTTAAGATACAAGACAGTGGCAGCACCTTCTACTGTACAAACACATTTCTGTTTCAAATGGGTTTTGGTTTTGTTCCTTTGTAACTATTATTAGAACTAATTTCAAGATAGTAGCTTCCAATGCCTTTTTCAGAGAGAGACGTGGAGTAAAGTACCTGTCTGTGGCAGAAAAGGAAAAAAAAAAGAGAGCTGCAGAATGGAGAATAATGGTTTTTGAACCAAAAGGAAAAACGCAGTGTATGTGCCGTTAGATGCAGCTTTTTTGTTTGCACTTCATTTGATTATCAGTATTTTCAGCCATCTCACGCATTAATACATCTCTGCAGGGAGGGGCAGGGTTCATAGCCTTTTCAAAGCAGCACTAATGAGTGCCTTTAACTTAATAAAATGATCATTTGCCAACTACTTACCATAATGTGAACTAGATCCTTTCAGTCCAGAGATTAAAAGGAGTTTTCTTTGCAAATGAACTGTAGTTGCTGCCACTGCATAAGTCATACGCAGATATATATAGATATATATATAATGTTCATTGGGCATTGTTTTTGAAATCTTGAGATCTCTTTAAATAGGTTGGAAGGAATTGTTAGAGTCTATATTGTTTCAATAATATATGGATTATCACTCTCTAAATACGCAATGACATAAAAGGCAATAATGCCTTTTATGGATCCCATGTGGCCTATTACACTAATGATCCATGAATAATGGGGTCACGGGATGAGTTTTGAACAGTGCCTTTCTTTGTTGGTTGTTTTTCTCATTTATTTACCCTGGAAAATTCAGTTTTAAGTGTCTGCTTTTCAGCAACGTCCTACCATTTACTGAGTTTTCATGTGAGTTAATGGATGCCAAACAGGTCAAGTGACTTCCCAAAGGTTACACAATGAGTCACTGAATTTGTCCGGGATAAAATACAAGAACCTCTGAGTTTTCTGTCTCCAGCTCTGACTGATGCTAAAGCAGAGAGATTTTGGATCAGCCTGGCCTCCAATAAATTGCTCTTTGAAGAGCAATCACAGCTTGGTCCTCAGTGGAGAAACCTGAAGATCCTGGAGCAACATTTCCCATATTTCTCAGGGAGACAACCAGAAGAAGCAGCAAACAAGCTGCTTTGCTCCTTGTGATAGAGATTCTCTCTTAAATAAAACCAAACAACGTGGAGTTCAATAACACATGGAAGCCCAAACCCACAGTTAAAGATAATCCAAAACAAGAGAGTTTGTTTAGAGCTGTTGGTGTTTCCTGCCTCCTGCAGTGGTGTTCCTTTCACTCCAACTGGAAAACCTCCACATTGTTCCTCTTGATGAAGGAGCAGGAGTTACCTCCTCCCAAGGGGAACCCTGGCGCTTCTCCTCCTGGCCCTGCAGATGTGGAGGTTCTGTTGCAGAGGGTGAGGTGTGTCCTGGAGAGCTTCACCAGCTTGTTCTGGATGCATTGCTGGAGAGGACGAGCACAACTCACTGTTCAACACTGCTCTGACCTCCTGCTCTTGCAGTTATCTTCTTTTTGCCAGGCTTGGAATTAAATGTGTGAGACCGTATTTCTTGTTTGGACTCAGATGTTTATTAATTCTTATCTATAGTACAGTCACACAAGCTGAGAGTCCTACAGCACTTCCAGCTAACAAACTAAAAATGGAGCCCCATCTCTCTCTCTACAAGGCCTTTTAAGGATAAACTGTCCTATTAAGAAATGACATCTAAATTATTTTTACTTTGAACCCAATAACCAACCACCCATGGCCTGCAATGTTGATTTTTCTATTCAATTACGAAACACCACCCAGACCTGTGAAGAAGAAGGTGAAAAAGAAGGACTGGCCTCTGCCCTAAAACCTCCATCTTGCTTTATATATATATATTACTATATTCTAAAATCTTAGACTCTAAGTTTCCCACCCTGTGACATCACACACTTCTATTCACACTCCACACCCACAATCCCAGTGCTGTCACTCAATTTTGGAAGCCTCCTCCAAGGCCTCAGGTCAATGCAGTGTTTTCTTGAGGGTCAGTGCTTGTCAGCACAGGAAGCCTGAAATTCTCAGTGCCCAGGGCTCCAACATCCTGCCTCCTTCTCAAGCTTCTGCCAGGAGCAGAAGGGTTCCTGTGCTGAGCTGAGACTGGGAGCTAGAGAGTTCCATGCCCTGGGCAGGTCTCTTACCTAGGTATGCCCATATTTGCTCAGCAGCAAAAATGAATCAGGTTTTGGTGCCTTGTCTCTCCTGATTTTGTGTGTATACAGAGCTCTGCAGCTCCAAAGGGTTCATTATTATTGTTTTTATTATTACTAACTACAGAATATTATTTCATGCATTTAATAGGGTATAAAGCAATTACAGAATGTAAGGGACTGCGGAAATACAGAAAGATCTGCCTGGAATAGTAATTTGATTCTGAAACTTTGTTGCTTAAAGACTTCAGGGTAAAATTGTAGCACGACATATGAGCTTTTAATGAAATGAATCCCATTACTTCAAGTCTAAATGAACAAAACTTACATAACACATGGAAAATTTTCATTTAATTAGCAAATATTTTGTATTGGGATATAGCTGTCAAATTCCAATTTCTCAAACAGTGTTCAGCAGTGAGCTGGAAGTGTTTCTAGCATCTGTGCTTCCATATTTACACACCTCTGATCTGCAAATCCTGTCAGTTGTTTATCTGAAAACGCATCAGGTGAATGCTGTTGCTCGTGGGTGCAGAAACATTGCAGAATATTCCTGAGAAATCAGACGAGGCATCTCTGATCCGGCTGTATTTCAGAGTTGCTGACATCTGGTGTTGTCTGGAGCACGCTCAGGGAAAGGGGCTGAGGCCACTGAGCGTGTTTGCGCTGTTTCAGCACGGAAGGAGGTCACGATTAATTAATTAACGCTGCTTAAAATTCCTTAAGCTGTGCCTACACTGTGTAAACGCTCTGCTTTTTGCTTGTTTCGCCTGGGCTCTCAGCTGCTCCCTGTGAGAGCTCAGTGCCTGCAACCATCTTCCTTAAAAAAGAGATTTTAGACCCGCAGTGCTGAGGAGAAGTCGCACAAAGCCTCGCTGACAGCCCGTTGCACACGCTGATCAAGGCACTGCCTTTGGAACAGTTTGGCTTTACAATTATATCTTTACAGCTAACTGGGCTATCCAAATGATTTTCCCCTCTCCCCCTCCCCAAGCCTACTGACCTGTGGCTAATGAGATTTGTGCTTCGATTAGTTGTAGAACATAAATTAACTAATCAATGAGAATGGATTCACATCCTTTCTTGTAAAAGAGCTCTGCTGCAGTGATCTGTATTTAATATTCAAATCAATTTCAAATTCTCGGGATGATTCTGCTAATATGGCAGGCTGGGACTCGCAGCATCTGTATCCTTGCCACAACCTGTAAATATGGGATGTTTATGGAATTGCCCACTGACCTCCAAAGCCTTCTCTGGTCTCATTGATTTACTATTTCACTTAATAGTGATGATGAGA